>VBRH01001205.1:2500-29677 GCA_014578085.1 Cardamine resedifolia | reverse complement strand
AGGTACAGGCAACTAAACCTGTGAACTCAGATAGCCTTGTGGTATGGTAGCGAGACCCAATCTTGAGTGAAAAAGATACCGCGGCTTCGATCTTGAAAAAGATCGAAGCCGCGGTATCTTTTTCACTCAAGATTGGGTCTCGCTACCATACCACAAGGCTATCTGAGTTCACAGGTTTAGTTGCCTGTACCTTTTTTTGAATCGATATTTTTGTGGTGTTCAGTCTACCGCTCCGTGGGTACAAGATCGAAAAGAATGCATTAAATGGATGCATTGAGATTCCGTAAGTAACTCAGTGAGTGCTTTCTAAGAAAGAAGGGCTTGGAAGAAGAAAATGAAATAGGAACAACCGCGCTGGTCGTAATAGATCGACTTTCATGCTGAAGCAAGAACTAGCATGAAAGTTCCATTTCAGGGAAGGACGACGGTACCATGATACTTTCTGTTTTGTCGAGCCCTGCTTTGGTCTCTGGTTTGATGGTTGCACGTGCTAAAAATCCGGTACATTCCGTTTTGTTTCCCATCCCAGTCTTTCGCGACACTTCAGGTTTACTTCTTTTGTTAGGTCTCGACTTCTTCGCTATGATCTTCCCAGTAGTTCATATAGGAGCTATAGCCGTTTCATTCCTTTTCGTTGTTATGATGTTCCATATTCAAATAGCGGAGATTCACGAAGAAGTATTGCGCTATTTACCAGTGAGTGGGATTATTGGACTTATCTTTTGGTGGGAAATGTTTTTCATTTTAGATAATGAAAGCATTCCATTACTACCAACCCAAAGAAATACGACCTCTCTTAGATATACGGTTTATGCCGGAAAGGTACGAAGTTGGACTAATTTGGAAACATTGGGCAATTTACTTTATACCTACTATTCTGTCTGGTTTTTGGTTCCTAGTCTTATTTTATTAGTAGCCATGATTGGGGCTATAGTACTGACTATGCATAGGACTACTAAGGTGAAAAGACAGGATGTATTCCGACGAAATGCTATTGATTTTAGGAGGACTATAATGAGGAGGACGACTGACCCACTCACGATCTACTAAAAGTCAAGTTGAGCACCCGGACCAGAGGTGGCCGAGAATCTTATGTCAAAAGGACCAAGGATGATCTTTTCGGAAAGGAGGAGTAGTAGGAGTCAGACGGAATCAAATGATTACGAGATAGACAATGAGACCGGGGAGAGCAAGAGCACTTAGACAATTCACTTTGAGTACAGGAAAGTCTGCTGGTAGGAATTCCTCAGGGCGTATTACGGTTTTTCACCGAGGGGGCGGCTCGAAGCGATTGCTGCGAAGAATTGATCTGAAACGAAGCACTTCCTCTATGGGCATTGTAGAGAGTATAGAATATGACCCTAATCGTTCTTCTCAGATCGCTCCAGTACGATGGATCAAAGGGGGCTGCCAGAAAAAAATGAACACGATCGAGGAGTTCGCTCCGCCGCGCAAGATCCTCGAACCTACCACGAACACCATCAGCGGCCTCTTTTCGTTCTCTTTCCTGCCCGGGAAGGTGGATCAAAGAAAGGTAGCTTGCTTCTCTCCTGGACTGATGGCCGCTTATGTAGTGGTCGGCCTTCCTAACGGAATGCCTCCTTTGTCTTCGTCTAAGAGCGCCTTTGCTAGTAAGGGCGCAGGAAGCACAAAAACTTTAGTGAAGGACGTCTTCTTCTCTGCCTTCTCCTCTCCAAAGGCCAAGAGAGAGACTGCATCCCTTGCCTTCGCTAGCTCTTTTGGTTTCCCAAGGATAGCGGTAGCTGGGGCAAAGCCCGCTTTCTTCGCTCCGCGAATGAGACAGAAAGTGAGAGGAAAAAGCACGTTCTCTCTTTGCGAGGTCCGAAAGTGGAGAACGCATAGCATTCTCTGGGCACATAGGATCAAAGGTAAAGCAGGGCTTTCTTGGCAGAGTTTTAGGCGGCAAGATACTTTAGGGCTTGTTGGAGCTGCTGGGCATAACAAATCGAAGCCGAAGACGGATCAAGGTAGCTTGCCTGCCAAGCCGATAGGCGAAAGGGCGAAGCAACTCAAAGCTCTCCGGGGTTTGAGGGCGAAGGATGGAGCGTGCAAAGTCGATCGTGCACCTGTCGTGTGACCCGTTGGTCCTAAGCAATGTCTTGCGCGAAGCGACCCACCTAAAAAGAGCTCTCCTTTATCTGGGGGCACTAAAATGAAACTTCGATCAGATGCGGGTAAAAAATCCCGCCGCTGAGATGTCCAGCGGATTCCTGGGCCTTGACGAAAGGTCGGCCACCTTTTTTTTACGGAGAGCAAAAGGCCCGGGGCATAGCAGGATGAACCAATGTGAATGAGTGTAAGCTTCGTTGCCCGAACACGATTGGTGCTGACCACACTAGGTGCTACCGCGGTAGCAAGAGAGGCCAGGCAATGACAATTGAGAGGTTGTCACTGAACATTTCTAGTCACACGGGAAGAGAGGTCCAATGGCAAGGCCATACGCCCGTTTGGCTCCTCGCGGAGTATAGCTCACATCCAAATATCATATCTGATTGGGGAACGGGGCAACACCCATGAAGCTCCGACGGAAAGGGAAGGCCTGCCAGGCCGTATGCCCATGGGTGCAGGATTTTTCGAAAAAGCGCGGGCTGACTCGGAGACCTGGGACCTTGGCTTAGCAACGAATGAATATTTCTCCTCGAGCTTTCTCCGCCAGCGGCTTATGTAGTGATCGGCCAGCTCGCTAAGCTTCGCTTCCCTTTCCCCTTTACTTTATTTAATAAGGGAAGGGGAAAGTCTTCACTTAGTAGTCGGCATTATAGAAGCGGTTTGTCGAGTCTACGAAGCTTTCCTTCTTGTAGTCGACCCGTAATGCCTCCCTTCATTTGCTTGCCTCCTTCCTGACTTTTCAGAGAAGCATTTTACGACTATAAAGGGCGCTGTTCACCTTTTGAAACTTAGCTACACCGGTCACGACATCTTGTTGATATTGAGGACTTTCGCTGACTTAATCCATAAACCTAGAAAGTCACCGTCAGCTGTGGATATAGACTATACTATAAGGAACGGAGTCTTAAACTATGGACCGAGACTACACTAAGGAACAAGGAAGCTTGACTGAGCAAAGAAGTCAAGGAACGAAGCTGCTTCTCTAATAGCCCCGTTGAATAGGAGGGCGAAGGCTTTTTTAAAAAGTTGGATTTAGGGAGAGGGGGCTTCAAGTTCTTAGGAAGAGCCGTACGAGGCAGCTCACGTACGGTTCGGGAGCCGAGCCCCTGCACAGGGGCTTAGGTCAACACTTATATAATAGCCAGTCATCAATTAGAAGCAGGCAAAATGGTGATGAATTGCGATTGGTCCAAACCTTCGACCAGCTCCTTCTTGCAATCCGCCCAGAATGACCATCCTAAGCCCTTATTCACTGTGTGAAGAACGGATTAGAAGGGGGGCCACTGGAGTGTAGGCTTCTTGGCCACGCCCCCTGCTTATAGATACGAAATACTTGAGATAAATTATCAAATAGGAAATTGCATACCATTAGCCGATATACGTATAGGAACATGGGTACATGAACCCTATAAAATCCTTCACTTTTAGCTTTGAATTACTTATATATATCCTATGAATTTCATTTCGCATCGGAAACGATTCTAGGAGAAGTTCGAATCCGTTCCGTTCGGATATTGATCGGTCTTGGTTTGACATGGTTTACGCGTTACTGGTTCCCGGAAGAGTTAATATCTCCATTAGCGTCACCCTTTCTTACCCTGCCTTTTGACTCGTATTTTGTTTGTACACAATTAACGGAGGCCTTTTCGACATTTGTTGCAACGTCTTCAATAGCATGCTCTTATTTCGTCTTTCCTTTAATAAGTTATCAAATTTGGTGCTTTTTGATCCCCAGTTGCTATGGAGAACAAAGGACGAAATACAATCGATTCCTCCATTTAAGTGGTTCTCGCTTCTTCTTGTTCCTGTTCCTAACTCCTCCCCGGGTCGTTCCCAATGTTTGGCACTTTCCATACTTCGTGGGTGCAACATCAACAAATTCGCTCATGATCAAGTTACAACCTAAGATCTATGACCATATTATGTTAACTGTTCGTATTTCGTTCATTCCATCGGTATGCTCCCAGGTACCTGTAATTGTGATCTGTTTGCCAGAACCAAGGGGTCTTTCTTTGGAAACCTTCACGAACAATCGTCGTTTTTTGATGGTTTTTCCGCTTCTCACAGCTGCTCTTTCCACACCTCCGGATATCTGGTGCCAAATCGTCGCCCGTTTCCTTATTTCTTTGATAATAGAGTTGGCTATTTTTGTGGCATCGATTGTACAAGTTCGTGAAGAGGGCTGGACGAGTGGAATGAGGGAGAGCGGCTCGATCGAGAAAAAAAAGAAGAGTAGCCCCCCCTAGAACCTGGCAAAGTAACTATCAATGAATTCCAATAAAGATTATAACACACAGAGGACTCCTTACCTTAGGAGCGGGATGAGTGATACATTCGGTGAGCGCCGTAGTTCAGTTTTCCTTATTCGTTAGCTATGCTAAAGGAATGGATTGTTCTCTTTAGGGAGTGCAGAATCAACTAGGGTTAACCTCTCTTTAGCCTATCTGTCCTCATGTTAGTCAATCTCAGGTAATTGGTCTATGGCAAAGGGGTTCCTCTTTCCTTCACCTGATGGCAAATACAAGAAGAGTTCGGCAACGCAAAAGCGGGCTTAATAATCAAATAATAAGATCGAGTTAAGAGACTCGTCCCCTGAACTATCTAGTTAACGGCGGCGTGATCTTGCTGTAGGGTCAGAGCTGCACCGAAGAACAGTTATTATCGACTCGATGGCTCTGATCCGCGTGAATCAGACGGTGAGTTACTGGTTCTTGAATGGGAATCCCGAGCACCAAAGAGCAGAGTGATCCTGCTCGAGATAGGACCGGGTAAAGGGAAAAAGACAGAAAAGACCATAGAATAGCAATAGGAATCGCTGCTATCCGACAACTTTCTCCGTGGAGCCCGCAGCTAAAGGTTAACAAAAGATTGTAGAACCCATGGACTTACTATCTAAACGATACGAGACGGGTCAGTCAAGGGCCACCAGAGGCACAAAGCTGGCGAATATCCGTGAGAGCGGAAGATATAAAAGGTATAGGTAAGTAAGGCTTGCACCTCTTTTAAGATCAAGGGCAATAAGACGTCGAAGGAAGAATCCGCAATGCTTTGACATCCCTTTTCAAATGAGTTGTGCCCAGCCCAGTTAGTCCACTACTACAGATAGTAACTAGCACAGAAAAACAAGATGGAATAAAATACGGTGTTAATTAATTTACTGAAGTGAAGCAAGGAACGTAGTAACTCGACTGGTTGGAGAGGAACTTTGTTATTAGGGTTGAATTTCCAGTCTTCGGGCCTCAACACCGGAGCTCATCCTGAGGCCTAGGTAGGTAGGTAGTGACGTCTCTTGCTGGGTCTTCCATAAGGAATGGTCCTGTTAGTCTTAATCCAGCGACTGGCCTTGCTCCGAGCCGATATCCGAAGTATGGTTCGCTCGCTAGTTATATGCTTAACACATGCATCTGAGGTCAGAGGTGCCGCTAAGGTGAACGCTCAGCTTCAACTCTGACTATATATTATATATAAGTGCACTGAAGGTTAACTATGTCAATCTACAACTCAATGTGATTGGCTTCGCCCGGGCTCAGTCTCTTTCGGCCGGTATGTAGAATCGTCGGAGCGAGCAGAGCAGCGGAGCGAAGTGGGCTGTGTAATCATTTTATTTTTTGACTTTTTTTTTAATATAATATATAAGGGTAAGTAAGGAGCTGAAAACGAGTCCTTCGGAGGGCGAAGAAACTCATTAATTCATTGATGAGGGCCCCTCATTCAAATGTTATGCTTCGTGCTTCCCTCACATTTTGAGTTGATTCTTCCCAATTTCGAGAGTGAGATTGATCCGACCAAGTAGTAGTGCGGAAGCCAGTACATACATGGCTAGTTTCCAGGCAAGCCATCCATATTGGCATAACCTTCTTCTATGCCATCTAGCTTCATAGCCGATAGTTTCCGCTGATCATTATCTTCATCCATCGGATCAGCTCCTTCTTTTCTTATTTTTTTCAATGACTGCTTCTTATGCTTGCCCTCGTTCTTCTCTCTTCTCCTAGACCCACCCCCCTTACTGTCTGTTTAGGCCCCCTGCCAGGTACTCCAGTCTCATTGCGTACCGTCGTCTGCATCTTCTTGCCCTGTTTTCATAGTTGTTTGCTTTTCTTATATGGATTAGGCTTGGTTAAAAGCGTACCGTCAAGCAAGAAAAGGAACCGTAAACTAGCTTTACCGAGTTGGCTTCTTCGTATGAGCCCTAGCAGCATCTATTCCTTACTCTGTTTTCTGCTTTCAAGCCCCTAAGTAGGATCGTCTAACGAAGTCAGGTACGAGGGAATATGTTAATGCAAAAGAGGCGAAGAGGCTGGTGACCAGAGAAGGTCTGTGATGGAAGCAATTCCTGGCTTTCTGGTCTGTGATAAAAGCAATCTCTCTCCGGTCGGTTCGACTGTTAATGGAAAAATGAATAGATCCTTAGGAAGAAAAAGGCTCTTTTGCTCTTGTGTAGAATCAGTTGTTACAGAAGGAGCGGTTTTCGTTTCGCAATGGAATCAGAATTAGCTACGATCAATGAAAATATCGTAGTATAGTAAGAGCCAACGAAGTAGCTGTAACGTGAACAGCTAAAGCTCCTTACCTTATATGGGCTGCACCGCGCTGAATGATCAAATCCCATTTATTCTTATTTTTTTACATTCCAACTCCCATGCCTTTCCGTTGGTCAACAACCAACCGTCGATTTCCCTTTTCCTTCATTTTGAGAACAAGTCTCTCTTGGGGGGAGCAGAGCATGCAAAATCGAGCAATAGATGGATCTTAGAAGAATTCCACTTTGAACGGCACGACTCTTTCGATTTTTGCGCTGGCATTTGAGTTGTCTCCCCTCCTCTTTCAATCGACACACTCGACGCAGATAGCTCCGGTGGCCCCGGCTTCTGCCTCTATCAGGCTTAGGCTGCCCCCCACCCCCACAGAGCCACAGCATGGAGTAGCTGCTCCCGCGCTACAACCAATCAAAATTTTATACGGATCGATATATGATGATGCTAAACCGAGACCGAGATAGAGAAAGAGGGCGAAGAAAAACTCATTAATTCATCGATGAGGGCTGCCGCGCCTCCCTTTGTTGGCTTTTCAAGACAAAAACACTCATAGGAATGGTGCTAATTCCCATGTTCCTTCTAGTCTCGTTTGGTTTCGAAAGCTTCCCCCTCCCTGTCTCTTACTCTTTGAAAGCTGTCATCCTGGATTTATTTTTGAATGGTTTCTTTGTTCTCTTATTTGGATTGAAAGAAAGACAAAACTTCATTTTCTTCGACGAATTTCGGCTATGACCAATGCACCAATAGCTGAATAGGCGTAACAAAGCTACCTGAAAAAAGGCAAGGTGCACCTTGGGATTGAAATCGACGAATTGCGTTTTGCCCGAGAGATTTATTTAGAAAGATTATCCATTGGATAAAGAATGCAAAAATAGAAAGAATATAAATAAAGGCGCATACACGGGAAGGGGGCACCACTACTTCCAGGGGGAGACTAGCCTCATTACTTCTTAGTGGGCGAGAGGTGCGCCTAACCCACCTACCCACTCATAAATCACGGTGTTCAGCTGACTTGAACTGATAGACCCCTATTGTATTGGAATTTAGCGCCCATCTTTTGACTGTTGTCAACGAATCTCTTCAATGTTCGATTTGACTCTATGTTAGAACATTTCTGTGAATGCTATTCTAATCTAAGTGGTCTTATTCTGTGTCCTGTGCTAGGAAGCATTACTCTTCTTTTCATTCCAAATTCAAGAATACGACCGATACGATTAATTGGTCTGTGTGCCTCTCTTATTACTTTTTTGTATTCTCCTGTTCCTCGGATACAATTCGACTCTTCTACGGCCAAATCTCAATTTGTGGAAAGCCTTCGATGGCTTCCTTATGAAAACATCAATTTTTATTTGGGTATAGACGGTATCTCTTTATTCTTCGTGATATTGACCACATTTCTGATCCCTATTTGCATTTCAGTGGGTTGGTCTGGTATGAGAAGTTATGGGAAAGAGTATATTACAGCATTTTTAATTCGTGAATTTCTAATGATCGCCGTGTTCCGCATGCTGGATCTTCTACTATTCTATGTTTTTCCCGAAAGCGTGCCAATCCCTATGTTGTGCGGAGCGGAGTATCTTATATTCGCTGGGAGAAAGCTTTTCCTCTGCAGGGGCCTTGTGCAGTAAACCCCCTACGGGCGGTCGTCCGTCGTCGTAAAGTAGTCCCCGCGAAGCTTTCGGGAAGAGGGGTAGTCTTGTGTGTAAGCATAGCATTTCTGGTCGAACCCAGAAAAATCCAACTAAGAAGAACCGAACCTGACAAACACATCTTTTTCCTTTTGGGAGGGTACTCCGAGTATAGTGGGTACCTCGTAGGACCTCGACCCGCCTACTCGGGTCTTGTATGGATATGCAGGAAGGGGTGCTCCTAGGTGTGTGTAGGGGTTGTGTTTGTTCGCGAGAATGGATTCCTCGTCAAGTCTGTTTGGGGGGTGTGGACACACTTGCGCGAATTCAGGTAACGGCTACAAGGGAGAAATCAAAAGGAAACTGTACCCGACCAGGGATGGACGTAAACTCGTAAGCTACCGAGGTTAGGGATAATCGTCCAGGTCTTATTGTGAAACAAAAAAGCCGCCCCGCCACAGCAAGCGGGTTGGTTCCTCTGTCGTCGCCGGATAGCTCTTGGCGAGGTACTTTTGTCACTCGACTGAAAGGAGAGGAGACCTTAGGATAAGTTGCTAAAACAAAGGGGAGTAGAGGATCGACCCGTTCAGTAGAATTCCGAAGAAAGACTGTTGACAGCTGGTGGAGACATTTCTTTGGCCCCCGTCAAATCAAAAGGAAATGCGGGCAGGGTTAAGCTCGGCAGAGGGTTCGAGAATAGGGTCCTGTCCTTCAGATTCTCAGATAAAAAAAGAGTTCCAAACCTTTATGCATGCACCTCCGTATAAGTGCTGCGTACAAGTTCCGGCCAGGATAATTGGGAAAGATCAAACCCGAAAGAACCGCTCACATCACAGTAGTAGTAGCGTAAAGGCCGTAAGTCGGGGAGCGGCCATAACATAAGGTAAGGGGCTATTACTTTCACATCTCTCCTTCTCTCGTACTATAAAGAGATCCGCTGCGTGAGCAACCCGACTGTGCGTTATATGTGCTCTACAGGCCGCACTCCATCTTTCTTCTTAACGAGCCCATTTATCTTTAGATTTTGAAGACGGGCGTTGCGTTCGGTTCGAAAGGTATGGTTTTCAGTATGTCTCCAGATAGGGCGCCCCACTAGTCCGGCTAGCTAGTGAGCGGTTCTTTCGGGCGAGAAGCAGGCCGGGCCCTACGGGCGGGCATCTCCCGCAACGAAAGCTGCATAGTTCGCCACCACCCGAAAAGTAAAAGATTAGAGAGTCCAGGCTAAAAATACATGCATAGATAGTGATCCAATGACAAGGGCCGACGACGGAAGCTCGGGACGGAGCCGTATGATGCGGAAGTCTCACGTACGGTTCCCTGAGAAGGGAGTGGCTACCTACTGGAGCTTCGACCAAGCACCCCCGGTCAATTCCGCTTTGGGGCCACCCCTTACTCTACCATTATTATAGGAGTATGGGGTTCGAGACAAAGAAAGATCAAGGCAGCATATCAGTTTTTCCTTTATACTTTACTTGGATCTCTTTTTATGCTATTAGCTATTCTGTTGATTCTTTTCCAAACAGGAACCACCGATTTACAAATATCATTAACCACAGAATTTAGTGAGCGGCGCCAAATCTTTCTATGGATTGCTTCTTTCGCCTCTTTCGCCGTCAAAGTGCCTATGGTACCAGTTCATATTTGGTTACCCGAAGCTCATGTAGAGGCACCTACGGCAGGATCCGTCATCTTGGCAGGAATTCCTTTAAAATTTGGAACCCACGGGTTTTTAAGATTTTCAATACCCATGTTTCCCGAAGCGACACTTTGTTCTACTCCTTTCATTTATACTTTAAGCGCGATTGCTATAATATATACTTCCTTGACCACTTCAAGACAGATCGATCTAAAGAAGATCATTGCTTACTCCTCAGTAGCCCATATGAATCTGGTGACTATTGGTATGTTTAGTCGGGCGGCGGCCGTTAGGTCACCTATTTTGAGTTATGGACACACAAGGCCAAAACATGTGTGTCGGGCGTGCGACCCATCAACCTACTAGCAATGGGGGAGAAAACATAGCATGTCGCAACAAAAGCTTGATTCGAGGCGTCAGCAAAACACTGCCGTCTGTTCCCTTCAGTCCCTTAGCGCCCCGGGACGGGAGTGGGGGACGGCTCTACGCGCAGGCAACAGCAGCACCGGCTCCACGAAGTCTGAATCGAATCTTTCTGTTGGCTTTCCCAAATTCATTCGTAAATCAAAATCAAAGGGCTAGAAGCGCTCGCTTCTAGCTGCTTCGCCTGCTTCTTCTTATTATGGCGGCTATGTTGGCGTGGCGAAAATGAACGAAAAGCGAGATGAACGTGCTATTTTCAAATCGATTGATAGATTGATCTGTTCTGATAGATCTAAAGAGTAGAAATAGATAGAGAATAGAGAGGGAATCAATAATAAGGTCTTTGAGCCTATTTCTATCTATTGATGAGACAACTATCTATTCTTGATCCATCAGAAAGAAATCGATATGTATCTGATGGAGTCTACATCGTACGTAGAGCGCCCAAGCGCTTTTTGGGCCAGCTCAGTTCTCTTATCCATCGGTCCAATGCACTGGGCTCATCTCATGGAGGGAAAAGCCAAAATGTAGTTGTCTTGTTGTTGTTCGCCGCCTCGACGCATTCCCTTCTCTCCCCGGCATCGTCCCACACAGAAAGAAAGAGCGCGGAGCCCCGGCCCGAGCCGTAGGTCCGCTAACGTAAAGCGAGGAGTTGAGCCTGAACTGGCGAACCGAAGTCACTTTCGGAACCATACTTCCTACAGCTAACATGTGCCCAGTCCTGCGGAAAGGCGCAAACGAACGTGAGCTGCTATACCGAATCCCCCGCTGGCCATCGGGGACCGAGTGGTAAGGCCATGATCTGCAGGGGAACGGATCACTCATTCTTCCATTGGGGACAGGTGCACGAACGACAACTCCAAACGTCACACATCCGCCGCCTACTTACCGTTTAGGTGGCACCAGCGAGATCCAGCTAAGGAAAAAGAGTGTCGCGGCTGCTCCACTCCGTCGCGGTCTCATGAACTTCACTTCGTTGCCTTCCCGCGCGCAAAGCGAATGGGCGCTGTGCTGTGGGTCAGTTTCGGGGCGGGGGGCGCAGAGATACCAGAAGAAATGATTCATTTGTTTGGATCGACGAGCTTTTTCAGCCCCAAAACTCAGAATCAATGGAATGTCTGTCCATAAACATCTATTCTATCTGTATATATAGGAGGGGATCTCTCTATACATATCAAAGTCTTTTATGGCATTGATATGATCGCCTAGCTGTAGCCGCATATCAGCTGCGCTCAATATGCGGATTTCTGTTGAATCAGATCTTTTCTTTCGCTTTGACGGAAGCTTTTTGACCTAGCGAAAAGCACTTTCGCGCAAGCAAAGTAGAAGCTTTGCCAGAAGCAAGACGAGGAAGTGGAGCTGTCGTATAAGCGGTAGCTTCCCCCGACCGACTAAAATACAAGAGTCGCGGCCTACTTTGATTGCGAAGGGGCAACAAGCAAACGGCTTTCTATCATAGTTGCAAGGGTTCAAAACCTTAGTTCGCTGCTTTTCCCAGGGCCAGAGAAGGGCTTATACTGCTCGCCTTTGTTTGGTTTGATATATTCATTCAGTCAAAATACAAACTACAACAAAGTGGAAGTGGAAGGGCCGCTATAGAAGCTAGAACTTGCCTTATAAGTCGGCCTAACCAAAGCGTCACGACAACAAAAAATTATCCTTATGAATGGAATCTTAAGTAGGGGGCTTTGACCGCCCGCCTACCAATCAAAGAGGCAGAGAGTAAACGTAAGCTCACCCGTAAGCTCGAAGAGAGCTTCCCTTCATTCGCTTCGCGGGAGCCGCACAAGCACATAGCTGGAAGTCAGAGGGCCCATACTACCTGCCTAACCCTTCGCTCCGAGGGACCGTAGATCGGAAAGCACCCCATTTATCCAAAAGAGAAGGGAAGGGGCCTATGTATTTGCATGACCCCTGCGGATTTGACCCTATCCCGGAGCCAATCCCCTATTGGTCCTGCCACCACGCCGCAGAACGAGAGCTCGTGTGGAACCTTTTCTTTCTGGCGTAACAGCCGGTGGAACGTAACAAAAGATTACGGTCGCCTAACATTAACATAAGGGCGGGGGGTACGGTAAACTCGGCCAAAATATGACACCCGAAGGGCCCGAACGCACAATCCTATTCCATTCGAGTCCGAGTTTACCCCTTGCACTTCGGACAGCCGACCGTAGCATCATAAGGAGGACCCCCCTTTCGAGGTAAAAAAAAAAAGGTACGGTACATAGGAGGTTGGACTTTCTCAACGTGGTGTATAGCACGAAAAACCTTTCGATATAAGAAAGGGCCGTTCTCACATGAAAGAAGAGAAGAAATCCTTTCTTCTCTTCTTTCTCTTTCTCGAGAAGGAAAGAAAGAAAGAGGATGGGGGGAGGGGGGAATGGGGCCGGTGCCCTTCTTTTACGGCCGTCACTCCTATTTGTCAGCCGTGAGGAACTACCGGCTCGGTCGGTGTGAAAGGAAAGGTTTGGGCCTACCTATCCCGATAAGACCTCATAAAGGAACGGCGGGAGTGATAGGTTCCATATTGCCGAGCTGAAGGGCAAGACTTTTGTACGTGATCGTAGTATGCGACGTCGTCTCGTCCACGCTGCATTGAAGAGTACCTACGCACTAAGTTCCGGTTCACTGATAAGGAAGATAGAGTTGGGCGGGGGTCTACGATGTGATACTAAAGTATATGACCCGGGGAGATACATGTTAACTATGGGTAGGAAGCAGGAACCCTTATGTAAATAATTTCGGGGGGTTACAGATCTCTTATACTACCATCGATCGACAGAGCGGAACGACCAGAAAAATAAGTGATGTTAGAAAGCCGTATGATAGGTGGTAACTATCTTGTACGGTTCGGGGGGTAATCGGCGTACTCCGGGAGAAATCTTTCGCTCTATCGAACATACAGGGAATTGGAGGTAGCATTCTACCGATGTTAAGTCATGGACTGGTTCCTTCAGCCCTTTTTCTATGTGTTGGTGTTCTATATGACCGACATAAGACTCGACTTGTTAGATATTACGGAGGTTTAGTGAGCACCATGCCGAATCTCTCTACCATTTTCTTTTCTTTTACTTTGGCCAATATGAGTTCACCTGGTACTAGCAGCTTTATCGGGGAATTTCCCATCTTAGTAGGAGCTTTCCAAAGAAATAGCTTAGTAGCCACATTAGCAGCGCTTGGGATGATTTTAGGTGCGGCCTATTCCCTTTGGCTATATAATCGTGTGGTTTCTGGAAATTTAAAACCCGATTTCCTCCATAAATTCTCCGATTCAAATGGCAGAGAAGTTTCCATATTTATACCTTTTCTTGTTGGAGGGGCGACCGTCCGTTGAACTACCAAAGAAAAAGGGTAAACCTATGTGATCATGACATTGTAGGTGCTTGCGATGGGACGGATGCGACTTCCCTCAGTTGGTTTGGGTGGCATAGCCCGTTGCATAAGTCCCCCTTTTTTGATTCATTTTTTGAGTCTTTAGGGAGCCAAAGCTTTACTTTACTAATAAAGGCTCGCGCAGGGGCGCTCACTTTTTTTTGCTAAGCCGTCTCTTTCTGGGTGGGACCGAGAGAAATAAAGGACAGAGGGCAACCATGCATGGTACTTCTCGACCCTGTCTCCGAGGGACAGTTGAACGAGCGACTCATGAATGCTGCCGGGTCGGACGAGCCAATAACTCGAACGCGTTCGGTCTGTTTTTTGAGCAAGAATCACAGCGTTACCTTACCTTCACCATGATACGGACTCCAAGTTCTTATGGCAGAGCACGAGGAGATTTATCATCAATATTCTAATGGGAATGGAAACCAGAAGCACGACCGAGGTCTTCGTAGTCCAAAATAATAAAACCATCAATAACAGTAATGTAAGCATGAGACTTTTTGGTAGTACCGGTGAACCAGATGGCCGCGGCGATGGAATCTGGGACGGAGGACTCGTAGTATCTCTCTAGATCCGGCAAAAGCGAAAGACCCCCTAGCTCCATTCGAATGAAGGCTGACTGCTGAGCCCACTCTGGCCCCGCGGGGCGGGCCCCCGTGGTTGCGAGCCGGAGCTGCCATAGCTTATGGCTAGAGCAATGGGAGGGGCCCCAGCAGAGAGAACAGAACAGAACCGTAAGGATAACGAGTGCTCCGCCCGTCAAGCGGGCGGCAGGAGCAGCAGGCAAGTACTTGGTAGGCCAACAGTCCAGTGGGCACTCGACGAAAGGGGGGCACACGGAGCAAGTACGAGAAATTGGCCCCGCTCCGCTTTATAAAAAGCAAGGACCCACTACGGGAGGTCAAACCCAGGACCTATGGAAGTCGGGGCTCGTCCCCGGTCAATATTGGATCAAACAAAACAAGCAATAGGGGCCGTAGCACTGACCTCTTTTTTTATTGATTCAATATAATAGGGGAAAAGATCGTACAGTTCCCTACCGAGACAAGAGAAACTCTTAACAGATCCTCCGCGCGCTGGGCATACCTCTTCCGTGCGTCTTTCTCGTGGCAGGAACAGAACAACAGGGAAAGACCCGGCCGACCTGCCCAGGGCTCGAGGGCGAGCTTTATTTAAGAGAGAATGGGGAGCGAATCGAAAGGCTTCCGTTTTCGTTCTTGGTTTGGTTCGGGCTCCTCTCGATCTTTTTCGTAGTAGGGAAGGGGGAAGGAGTCTAAATCTATGGACATTAATGAACCATCATTGATGGACGTTGCACATGACACGATCAATTCGACTCAGGGTCCGGCGCTAATAGAGGTTGCTTACTTTCCTAGTAGCGAAGGAAAAGGGCAGGGCTTTTTTCGTGGTAATAGTGGGCGGGTCTCCTTTCGAAGTAAAGGCCTTCGCATTCCTAATCCGCCCCACCAACCCCGGACGGCTTAGTTTGTCCCAGCTTGGTGAATCGCATCCCCGCGCAACGACATAGTTTGTGCGCCCTTTACCGTTCTCGCTCAGTGTTTGCAACGGCTGGGGAGGCAGTCGTAGAAGCGAAGTCTATCGCCACGCCAACCATCAAATACGAGATTGGGCCCCTTCTCAAAGATTTGATGGAATGGCCCATTCAATAGCGCTTATGTCATATGGGAACTCATGGCTGGAAACAATCCTTATGGTTTTGATATCCGGTAGGAATAATAAGAATCAAAGTCCAGGTAGGTTGGTGAGCCTAGTGATAGGAGACTATCTAGCTTGGTTCGGAGAGCACTTGTTGGGTTAAAGACTTTTTTTGTTGCTAAATGTTACAGCCTAAATGCTGAACTATTGACTCTACTCGTTCGGATGGGTGTTCACCCCAAAGTGTTCCCGGACTGCATGCATACATCCGTAAGTAACTTAGTGCAACATGGCAAATTTCATTGAGAGGAATCAGCAAAGAAAAGAAAAACGGGTCAACATCTTAATGTGTATTTGAGGTCCTCGGGCTGAGGAGTGTCCACATGAGTTCGTTGAGGTGTCTACACAGGAATCAAAACCTCTTTTCTATTCTGTCGAGAGTTCGGATTGCTCCACCTAAGTAGAACGAAAGGGAGGAAAGATTTGGATTCTTTATAGCCCTTACCAGACCTTATGTCATTTCCTTCGGTTGGGTTAGCTTTTTGGTAGGAAGGGCGGTAGTAGAGTTGCGTCAGGTCCTTCGCGTCACTCTACTCTTGGTTGTTTTCCTGGCAGGGATGCCCATTGTTCCCTGCGATAACTCCTCCGATTCCCCTCTCCTTTCAGTCTCGTTCCTCTCCTACAGCGGCATAGCACCCCCCCGCTCCGCTCCGCTTCTTGGGCCCGCTGATATCACGCCGCATAGCTGCTTACATCACATCCTGAAACATGGCCCATTTTCGGTCACCCTTCCTGAGCAGCGGCCTCTTGCCCTGATCTACGACCATCCTCCATTGCAGCTTTCCACTTATCATCTTTCAAGAGCCTGCCGGTAGGAAGTAGGTTCATTTGAGGAAGATGCCGATAGAATGGAAAGAAAGGATTGTGGAACAGGGTCCTTCGTAGCAAGGAAAGTCCTAGCCTTTCTTGTACCGTCACGGGAGCGAGTAAGTATAGGATGTTGTGACGGAGGCTGAGAATGACGCAATGATGGTTGAGGTGGGACGATGGATGCAGCTTCAACCGGATAAGTCGACAACAAGAGGAAGGCTTGGTACGCTCTCATAAGTCGATGTAGATGATAACGGCGGCACCGTTGGAGAAGGCGCTGTTGGAGTTGGTGTAGCATCAGCTTCGACAGTAGAGGACGACTGTATGAGTAACAGGGAAGTAGCCGTCATTAAATTAAGGCATCATGAGAAGGGACCGTGGTTGAGGAAGCGGCGGGCTGAAGAGGAGAAATCGGAAGATGCACCTCACTTGGTCGAGCGGGAGAGGTACTGACGTAACTCGACTGAAAGGAGAGGGTGAAGCTGGAGGCGGAGGCAAAGATGACACTGCAAAAGGAATTATTATCGCTTAGCGCTTGTGCTAAGGAATGGCCTCTATCCGGAGATTTAGCCCTAGCTGCACTACGCAAGGAACTACCCTTCGGGAACGGACTAAGACTAATAAGCCTAACAAGTCCTTCCTGCCCTCATGCGTCTTTATGAGAAAAATGCACTAGATCGCCCGCACTTTCCAACAAACTCCAGCTTCAAGTCCGGAAGAATAAACTCTTTCTTTGAACCTTCGACTCGTGATTCTTACCAGAACATTAGACAACTAATTTATCGAACTCTTGTCTCTCAAGCGCCGAGGGATAACTATTTGTTTGTCCGATATTATACGAGTTAAGGCACCAAAACCCCAGCTCGGTATTCTAAATCCTTCCTTACATAATTACGCCTCGTAACAAATGTTGATCCTGCTTCTTTGACTCTTTGCTTTGCTCCTTGCGCTTTCCTGCTTGCTTTCCAACTCGAACTACAGGGGTTCTATTGCCTACCACACCTTGGAGCCCTCCGGGGTTAGGCCAGGGGCGCTACATTAATGCTTCCACCACGACACTCGGATAACGAAGGAAAAGCCTTATAGGTCATTCTATTTCGGTGCATGGTCAGGCTCCCGTATGTGGGTCTGCCTTTTTCAGGAATTACATGATCATTGGTGAAATAGCGCATAGGTCTGGATGGGATGATACGAAATAGAGCAGTTGCTGGCATGCAAAACCGAGAAGGAACTTCCTTATTCACTGAAATTCCTGTGTGAAAGAGCCCAAATGATTTAGCGTTTTAGCGTAGAGAGAAGACTTTCGGGTGAACGAACGATTTAAGATGCAGCGATCATGGCCTTATTTTACGTCGTATATTTATTCTGACGAGTTAATTTCATCCATTTACTGATAGATAAAGGATAGGAACCTACCTATCAGAAGAGGTTTTAACTAGAATACGAACAAGATAAGAGAATGCCCCATTTTATTAGAGGTATCGGTTTGGGAAAATGGGGTTTTAACCAAGTAGGGGTGTGAGGGCTTGATTGAGAGTTTTTTGGTAGGAGACTACTTGCCAAGGCTTCTACGGAAAGAGGCCTTGGACAAGGCTTTTTTAGGACGGGCAAGGGCCACGAGAGAGGTTTTCCTATTATCCCTAGCTAGAAGCAATCGGTAATGGAATAAGAGGAGCAGCCAAAGGGGCACCTATTTGCATCTGAAAAGCGGCCTATGTTTCCGGCTGACCCTCCCTTGCTGCATCAGTAAGATACAGCAAGCAACAGCTAATGTAATGCTATTTGTATATATATGTATGCAGGCTAGGCCTTTTCTTTCGTATCGAGAAAGCCGCTTCAGAAAAGAAAGCGGAGGCTGCTATGGACGTCTTTGATTGGATGGAGACAGATATATATAGAAAGTGTGCAGTGAGAGATCTTTATAGGTAGAGTTAAGTAAAGCCAGTCTTTACTTAACTCGGCCCAAACAATTTTGATTATTCAATATAAAACTGTCCCATGCTTTCCGTTGGTCAACAACCAACCAAACCACATATTTTCGTCTTTCCGAATTAGGAGAGCAAATAAGCAAGTCCTTTCCAACTAGAGCTCCCGGCGGTCTTTTAAGCTGTTCAACTAGTTAGGGCATTAGCCTCAGAGGCAGGGGTTTGAAGTCAGGAATTTCCCACTCCCACTGGACGACATGCGGATAGAGAAATGCGACTAAGCTAGATTCAGGAACAGCTTCTATTAGTACACAATCTTTTTGAATATAGATCAGCAGCGGATGTTGCGACAGTAACTGCAACATCGACAACAGCCTTCAGTCGTCGAAGTAAGGAATTACTAGGAACTGCTTTCATTCCCACGATATGCGCCAACAGGGCTTTTAGGAAGAGTAGTAACAGCACCAGTAACCGCGCTTTCTTTATTCCGGACTTTCAGTAAGGAATGATAGAACAGCTGATACAAAGATAGTGAGAAGAGCTGATATGCTTAAGCGTCGAAAGGACTGTTTGCTTACGTGCCGGATTGCTTTTCTAACTAGCCAGTATATAGTCACAGCTGATATTTCTATATGAAAGAAAGCTTTAATAATAGATGCGATTGTGAGCAGGCTTACTTGTCAGTGCTAGCTTGTATGCGCTTTCTATTACAGCAACAGCTTTTATGCGAAAAACAAGAAAAAGGAAAACTGCAGCTCTGCGACATAACCAGTCTTGCAGAACTGGAAGAACGAATTTACTCGACAAGGAAACCAAGTCAAAGGGTTGCGCCTGACAGCCAAGCGCCGGTTTTTGTAATCTCTTTCCTTCCAAGGAGTCCTTGTCTTCTTGCATCACGGCCTCGATCTACGCAATGAAAACGTATTTCCTCTAACTGCCCGTAAAGTAAGAATTCAACGAAGAGCACTCATTTATGATGTAACTATGTACCTAGACCGGCCTTACCCGATACATTATTAACTTGCTTCCCATAGGAAGAAGGAAATCCTACCTCCATATGATTGATTCTCGCAATGAAGTCTTCCCGTTGATTCCACTTCTTTCTCCTCTGACTCAGTCTAGCAACCCCACCCTGGTCTCGTAGCCCACTTGTAGCCATCACTACCGCGGGTCTTTGCTCATAGTCACGAATAAGCTTCTCCTAAGTTCTCTCAGCAATTCAAAGATGAGACTGACTGACTTCTATTAAGTAATCGGATAAGACTGATGCACTCACTTTTAAGACTTCCCCGATCTTCTATACCCGGCTAAAAACTAGAAGTCAGCATTCTATTCTAATCTCCGGCCTTCATGCCAGGGCTGATACCTCCACCACTTAGACTGATGTGGAAAATTGATCCCCGAGTGGCTTTTTCCTCCGGTCGAGTCATCTTTCGCTTCAATACCTGGAACTGAAACGGATTCGGATGGAGAAGGATTCAATAGTTCATCATGAGCTGTCCGAAAACCGTACTTCTTCCCGCGAAAACTCGGAATTAGCTTTAGCTCGAACCTTGGTCTGTTGCTCGAACTCTAATACACTGTAGTAGCAGGCGGCACTCGAGTTCTTTGTGCCAGGTGTCAGAAAAAAAGTACGCAATTTCCAAGCATCCTAGTTCAGCGTGAATCATCTCTTGTCTCAATGGAAGGTCAGGGCCCTCAAAGCGGATTCCGCCGGAAGCTAATCCAGTGGCTTGTTGAGTGGAGGACCGAACATGAATTATACCCATAAAAGGTCCTTCCTACCCCTATTCCCAAATCCCTTCCCCTCTGAGGGCACGGGCACACTTTCAGGAAGTAATGTAGTAAACAGTCGAATTTCAAATAGAACTATGGTGACCTTGCAAAAAAGATCTTTTCTTCGTTTGAGTGTACCTTTCCTATGACTATTAATCCTGATGAAATCCGTGAAGTTTTGACCTTGTTTTAGAAGCTTTCTTTGGCGTTGAGTGAATATTGGTATCACTCCCCTTCCTTATCTTCTTCTTTTATTCATAGGAATAGAAAACACGATTAAGCGGTTTTTCAATGGCAAGTGCCGGTCGTCGAGTGGCTGAACCAACCCCTACGGCGGATCCACACGTACTGATGAATGCCAGCCATCCTTTATCGAGTAGCCTTGACTATTCAAAAACCCTTGCTGATTCGATAGCCTGAAAAAGATCGACCACGATTTTGATTTCTGACTGCCTATGCCTCTAACGATGCTTCGGGCAAACTGTAACTAGGTGCCCTACTCCTACCCCCCCCTGTTCTCACCTTCATCTCTGCTGCCTCCGCTCCAGCTTGCTCTATTACCTATGCAATCACAGCTCAGTAATGGACTGGTGAACTAAAATGGATAGCTGCTGGGAGAATTGCGACTGATGAATCGCGATCAGCCGCTGATTCCCTTGCCGTTGGATTCGTGCCTCAAGACTCTGCCACTGGGACTCGGTCGGAAGAATCTACTGCGGCCTTCTCTACCCACCTTTATGAATTCTAACCCCAACCAGCCATGACAAGGCTTAATTTATTAGAACCCGTTGTTGTTTAGAAAGATGTGTTATTCCTGTGAAAGTCTCGTTTTTGACTCAGTTTTTTTTGAGCATTGTACACGGGCTTTGCTACGACGAGGATGCCTTTTTTAATCAGGCCAACGTCAAGACCTGAAACAGAGCCCTACCACGTTAAGGGAGAGCACCCAACTTGCTTGTTGACACGTGAGGGAAAATAGGAGTCTGAGGTGGCAGGATTTACCACTATAACCCTATGGTAGTGATGGTTGGTCCCAGTACTCCTTCGTTCGAGTGCCTTTTGCGCTTAGCGTCGGAAAGAGGAGTTGCTTGCCTTACCACACCAACCACCTTAGCACTGGAAGTTCTAGCAATGGGCAGCTAGGCAAAGGATAATTAGCTATCTAATGAATATTCATTAGATAATAGATTGTGGATCTGTTCTTAGCTCGTGCAATCAATAAAAGTGGTCCTTCGCCTTAGTAAGCTAGCTTTCTAAGCCCGGACGTGGATCGATCGTGACGAAAATGGGACTAATCCTCTGTACTGTAATAGAAGAGTCAGAGTCCCTTCTCGACCAGACGAAGGAGATAGGAATGGAATTCTGCCTTGACCCTCCTGGAGGCGCAAAGTTCATAATTCAGTGTGGTGGGGCCTAGTAGTATTATAAGGATGTTTGGTTTCGTATATAAGAAGACTGCTGCTTTTAGGAGAGTGATCTGTTCATCTAACTCCAAATATTGTAAGAAGAAGAAGGATGGAGCAGAAAGATAGAAAGAGCTGTTGCTGGAAATAAGATAAATAGTCGAGTTATTGCATTCCTCTCACAAACTATCAATTTCATAAGAGAAGAAATCAAGTTGATAGATCAGTTAGTTGAGGCGGATCCTTTCTTTACCTTTACGAGTTGAAAAGAAAGTGGTGACAGGTAGTAGCTCTGGTAGAGTGCAGGACTGTAAATCCTTCTGTGAGCGGTTCGAATCCGCACCCACTTATAGTTAGTTTAATCGATATTTTTGTGGTGTTCAGTGTACCCTGAGTACAAGATCGAAGAGGATCCTCATTCCCTCTTTAGTCAATCCCAATCGAAAAATCAGCGGAGCCAATGGCTTGATCATAATGCTGCGGCGGGGTCAGAGAGCCGGCAAACCGTTTCTGGTTCTAGTAGAAAGGGATTTACTGATTCGGGTTGAGGATGACNTGACGAAAATGGGACTAATCCTCTGTACTGTAATAGAAGAGTCAGAGTCCCTTCTCGACCAGACGAAGGAGATAGGAATGGAATTCTGCCTTGACCCTCCTGGAGGCGCAAAGTTCATAATTCAGTGTGGTGGGGCCTAGTAGTATTATAAGGATGTTTGGTTTCGTATATAAGAAGACTGCTGCTTTTAGGAGAGTGATCTGTTCATCTAACTCCAAATATTGTAAGAAGAAGAAGGATGGAGCAGAAAGATAGAAAGAGCTGTTGCTGGAAATAAGATAAATAGTCGAGTTATTGCATTCCTCTCACAAACTATCAATTTCATAAGAGAAGAAATCAAGTTGATAGATCAGTTAGTTGAGGCGGATCCTTTCTTTACCTTTACGAGTTGAAAAGAAAGTGGTGACAGGTAGTAGCTCTGGTAGAGTGCAGGACTGTAAATCCTTCTGTGAGCGGTTCGAATCCGCACCCACTTATAGTTAGTTTAATCGATATTTTTGTGGTGTTCAGTGTACCCTGAGTACAAGATCGAAGAGGATCCTCATTCCCTCTTTAGTCAATCCCAATCGAAAAATCAGCGGAGCCAATGGCTTGATCATAATGCTGCGGCGGGGTCAGAGAGCCGGCAAACCGTTTCTGGTTCTAGTAGAAAGGGATTTACTGATTCGGGTTGAGGATGACGAGCAAAAGAGTGGAGGAAAAGCTGTTATATAGTTAGTCTATTTCTATCTTCCTATCTTTGTCATGTCAGTCTTATTCCTATCTTGGTATCTTTGTCATGAGGTATGCAGCACACCAACTTTCCAAGAAGATGAAGAAGCTGATCCTTTCCGAGAGCCTTGGTAAACGCGTCAGCTGGTTGATCGGATGTATGAATCTTGACTGTAGAAACAAGTCCCTCTTTGATAGCATCGCGGGTGAAATGACAATCAACTTCAATATGCTTCGTGCGCTTGTGGAAGACTGGATTAGCAGCAATATGTAAAGCTGCTTGATTGTCACAAAACAACTTCATAGGCGTGGAATGAGGCACCCCAAAACAAGAGCTCCTTGTTCCACTTCACGTCGCAAAGCCCATCGCGCGGTATTCCGCCGAAGAACACGAAACCGTCGGTTGCTTCTTAGTTTTCCATGCAATCGGCGAATTTCCCAACATAACCACAAATCCACTCAATGATCGCCGACTTGTAGAACACGCAGTCCAATCTGAATCACAATGTCCTGACAACTGTAAATCAGAATCTGAACTCAAAAGAATACCCTGGAGCACACCCGGACAACTCTTAAGATATCGTACGACCCTTGTAGCTGCCTCCCACATCCGTGGTTGCTGATGAGCCAGTATATGCACAACATATGACAATTCCGGGCGAGTATAAGTGAGGTAAACCAGACGCCCAAACAGACGACGATACTGTTCGGGATCGTTATCTCCATCTTCTACGATTAATTTGTGATTTTGTTCAATGGGAGTAGCAAGAGGACGACCTCCCAATAACGCACATTCTGAAATGATATCCAATGCATACTTCCTCTGTGACAAATAAATCCCTGAAGGAGTGTGCTTGTGCTGAAGCTTCATCTCTTCCGCTAAATCACCATGATGGAATGCGTTGTGAACGTCCATCTGGTTCACTTCCCAATGAGCTGCAACCGTTAGAAAGAAAGGTACCGTTGTCATCTTAACTACCGGAGTCTCATCATAGTCCAATCCTTCTTTTTGTCGATTCCCAAAGGCAACCAATCTCGCTTTATACCGTTCTATCTCACCATTCGATCGATATTTGATGGTAAATACCCATCTAAACCCAATCGCTTTCTAAAAAAATTCGGAGGAAGATCCACGCCAAGTGTTATTATCCTCTAATGCTTGTACTTCTTTCGACATCGCTTCTCTAGCACACCATCGGGAATCCTTCACAGCAGTGTGCTCACACTCCTGCTTTGAGTAAGAATTCGGCACGCAGATACAGCGGTGTGCTTGTGCTCAAGAAAAAGATGTCAGAGAACCTGTCACAGGTCACATAGTTAGACAACGGATAAGCGACCATACCTTTGTGAGAAGACGCTGAGGCCAGCTGAAGTGGAATTGGATTATTAGATCCGGCTTATTGTTATTTCGAGCAATGTCTAAGGCAACTCTCCAATCGTGGGAAGACGCTGCAGTTCACCGAGAATGACGAGAGACCTACTCTCTCCCATCCCAGGAATCATTCAATAGAGAGAAGAAGGAGAACCGAAGATATCAAGCTTGGCTGCGCTGCCCATCGCATCGGACTCCCAACGGCTAAGAGCGGGAACCATGATTAGCTTAATGCCTTTCGGCTATAGGACATTAGACTTCTACCGGCTACCGGGAAAAAGATTAGACTAGATCAAAGGACTAGATCGATCAGCAGCCGTAGCTGCAGTAGAAAAAGCAGTAGTTGGAGTTGGTACTTCAACCGGTTCTTTTACAGTCCCACCTTCATAAGGAAGAACTGCCCTGAAGGGTAAGGCAGGTCAAAAGAGTGGGCATCTTTCCTACCTATGGCTAACTCAAAAAAATCTGAGAGGGGAGGTTGCTCTGCTCTGGATGCACCGGTCAGAACGGGGAAAGCTGCTCTTAGAGCTATCTCTTCCCGATCTAGTAGCTATTTCTGCTGCTCCATTCACGGAAGCATTTTCTACGGCCTCTCATGAGACAAGAAAGCAGAAGCTTCTAGAGCCGTATCCTAACCTGATTCAGAAACAGAACGTGACGGAGGCCTAGTTGTTGATGAGTGAGCATCATCGGATGGGGCAGAAGATGATGCTCGCTGAATACACCTCGAAAAGGAAGAAAGCTGTCCACTTGAAGCTGAAACCTTAGACTTCCTCTCGGGCAATCTATGAATTAGAAAGCTAACCCTTAGATCCGGGAATAGGAAACTGGCAGTAAGGGTATTACGCTTCAAGAGAAGTGGAACTCACTCGAATAGAGAGAGTCTAGGCTCACTCACAGGGCAAGGGCTAGTATAGCAAAGAGGCTTTCAATTCCCGCAAAGCAAAGAGCGAAAAGGTGCTTTGTACCTCATTTCGCTAAGCAGCGAGAATAGTACTGAAGCTCTCTTTCAAACGTCCGCCGATCGTACTACTTCATTCTTAGTGTGCTGACCAGATACCCCACCCTGAGCTAAGAGCCGTAGCAAGAGATATAGCGTTGCCTTCCGGCTGAGTGAGCTCATTGGCGAATCAATTCATTTGAAAGAGAAAGTCGGGTCTAGCTGATTTCCGAGTTGACCAATGATAGATAGGTAGGAATGGCAGAACCTTTTGCTCGATCCGAAGCAATCGGACAAGAGGAAAATCTTCGATAAGAATTACGGCGAGCCCGTCCCGGTGATAGAGGGCTCTTGGAACAGATGATAGTTGATCTTACTCAAAGAATCTAAATATAGAGATATGCTTTATACCAGTATACAGCAAGAACAATGTCAGCCAATTCAAAGAGAAAAAAGCTTACACAGCACAGATTTTACCTTCTGGTGAGAGTTTCCGGTATATCCGTCAAACCTTGGTTTAGTGGATATAGGTGTAAAAGAACCCTTTCTTGTTTGCGAGGACTTAGTTGGATAGAAGAGAGATTGGTGCTCAGTCTAATCCTAGTGGATATAGATCAGGTCATAGATTCTTTGCAACCCACAGATGGAAGGGGAAAGTCCGGCAGGTGAAGCTCAAGTCAAATGGGGCTATCTCTAGAAAGATTGTATCAGAATCAAGGTCAAGCCAAATCCTCACATTTCAGTTCGTTCTTCATTAAGAAGAGTTGGTTCCCTTCTATCACTCCTATGGAGATCTTCTTCTTCTATTGAGACTGACCATCAATCTCTGGCCTTTACTGGATCGAATTCCCTCTGCGAGCTACCAGATCTAATGCACCATTCTTCGGCCTCTTACGAACAGTTTCGATGTACCAGATCATCTTGTGTTTAACAAATCTTCGGTATCGATTCCCGCTCCTACTAAAGCTAAACCTCTTGTTTCAAAGGAGAGCCGGCTTCAAGCATATAGTGCCTTTCCCAAGGGAGAGAAACTTTTGCTCACAATCCATATAATATAAAGGTTTTTACAGTTTTCCTTATAATAGGTACAGTTCATATGCATGTAATAGTAAAGGAGGATGCTTGCCTATTTTACTTCCTGCCATTTTCAATAGTCCTCTAAGGGAACTCTCAGGAGATAAGAATATAACAGCTTTGTCTTTGTCCGAAGCAGGAGATGGACTAGATAGAAAGGCTTAGCAAGAAAAGAGGGGGAGGGAAGCGACCGGTCCAGCCCTTATGGAAGAGGGAGATCGTTTAGATCATTAAGAATTCAGAAAGGGAACTGCTATTAACCGTTTAGCAGGAGCCTCCTTATGACTGTTATACAAGCTAGCCCAGGTATGAACTTATCTACGGGATTACGGGTATTGTTATAATTGATGGTTTTCCTTGAAGATCCTTACAACCTTTAGGAAAAACAGATTCTATTGAAAGATATTAAGAAACATATGCTTATGGCTTTCGCTTTAGGAGAGGAGGACCCTCCTTAAACTGAGGGGAGAGCTATGCTACACTCTGAAAAAGACCTAGATAAGCCGTATCCAGAGGTATACGGCCTTGTCCATTCAATGGCCTGCTTTCTCACTTTCAAAGCTTTCGGGGAAATTGGCTTTTTTGTTACTGGTTATTTCTAGTCTAATAGTAAACAACAACAATCTTTCTAGCAGTAGCGGAAAGTCAATACTAATAGTAGTAGCAGTTCCATCTTTCCTAGTATCTGTTAATTCAACTACTGGAAATGAAAGAGTTGAAGCTAGTAAATTGACTGGAGTTTCGGCTACTAAACCATCAGCAGGATGTAACTCCTTCCCATTTGTTATATTAAACGAGATTTTCCCAGCAGTTGAGGTTCAATCGGTCGGATCTATTCCTTGGTCGGCTGTCACTCCTTCGGAGCCTACAGCTTCGAGCTAATTGACTCCCTCTTGCCCTGCTAATAGATAGCAACTTGCTTACAGGCCTAGAATGTGTCTCTTAAAGAAAGCCTGCTGCCCCATCCCTTCCCCGCCTACCCGGGAATGAAAGAAGAAATAGGGACCGCTCCCGCTCTATTCTATTCCGAAAGAGGGGATTCGTGCAATGCCCAAGGTTTAGAATCCAATCCATGTGCCAATGTCATGTCAAAGAGAAGATGGCATGGAGGTGGAAGGCTTGTCGCTACAGACTATTCTGGCTACTCAAGAAAGAGCGTTTCTA
>VBRH01001204.1:3421-21379 GCA_014578085.1 Cardamine resedifolia | reverse complement strand
TTTGATTTTTTAAATGTTACGTATGTTACTTTAGAATTAATAATGGGACTTCATTAATAATTAAATCTAATTTTTCAGTTTAGTTTTTCTAATAGAGGGGAGAGATAAACTTGTATCGGCTACACTAAATTTTGATTGGTAACTTGTACTGACGTGAACCAATTATAAAACCTGGTTTAAAAGAGTTATTAAAATATAGATAGTTTTTTTTTTTTTACCATTATCACTTTACAACTAATTTTTTTAGTGTTTTCACTATTCTGGTGTTGTTTACCGTTTCCTCTTATAACTAAAAAATTCGTACAGTCGTGTTACCATGGATCATAATAGTTTATCCTATTGTATAAATAAATGAATCATATAATTTTTTTGATTACTTAAATTATTCATTTTTTTAATTTCAAAATTTAAAAGTACCTGAAATTATTTTAAAAAAAATTAAACTTAATCGCAACTACCAATAATTACCTCAAATAAATGCAATTTGCTACTTTTGCGTATACTCAATAGATATATTTTCATCTAAAGTTGCATCTTGTCTTTTTCCGCTATTATATCTTTTAAAATATATAACTACCAATTTTTGTTAGAGAAATTCCCTAAAATAGCATCACAATAAGTTTTTGGTCACAAATAACACACTTTTTCATTTTGGACAAAAATAACATTTTTATAAAAAACAATAATTTAATTTGTTTGTTTGGGTTAAATATTTTAGGATTTAAAGTATAGTTTTTAGGAGTAAGAAGTAAGATTTAGGGTTTAGGGCTTAGGGTTTAAGGTTTAAGGTTTAGGGTTTAGGACTTAGGGTTTAAGATTTAGGGTTTAGGGTTTAGAGTTTAGGGCTTAGGGTTTAGGACTTAGGGTTTAGAGTTTAGGGCTTAGGATTTAGGGTTTAGGAATTAGGGTTTAGAGTTTAGGGTTTAGAGTTTGGGGGTTAGGATTTAGGGTTTATGGTTTAAGGTTTAGGGTTTAGTATTTAGGGTTTAGGGTTTAGGATTTAAGGTTTAGGGTTTATGGTTTAGGGTTTAGGATTTAGGGTTTAGGTTTAGGGTTTAAGGTTTAGAGTTTAGGGATTAGGGTTTAGGGGATTTGTACTTATATAAAAGAATTACTTTTTAATAAAAATGTTATTTTTGTCCTAAATAAAAATTAGTATTATTTTCGGAACAAAATTTTTATTTTGTGCTATTTAAGAGAATTACCATTTTTGTTATTCGTTACACTTTTTATTTTCAATTTTAATTCAAATAATTCGGTCGAGTATCTTCTTTCTCTCTTTATTTTCATTAGTCCGTCGCTGGCTCATCATGATAATCTTGTCTCTTGCCATAGAATTTTTCTCATGTAAAAATTTTGTTTTCTTACAATCTTATCGTGCGTCTGTTAAATGTTTTTCAAATAAGTTATTGCACAATTAGGATGTTTCAATCAATTTGTTTCTTTCAAACATTATTTTTTGTTAGATGAATAGTAGTTTTACTCTAATAATTATAAAATTATAATGAAGATGCCTACTGTTTATTCTTATAAATCTACTAATAATAATGATCTGGATCAATACTTATGAGGGATACATCTTTTATTATATTTATTCATAAAATAGATTTTATATTTATAATTAATTAAAAATATAAAACAGTTATGTCAATTTATTATGGCTATTCGTGTGATAGTTTTCACCTAGAGTCATGTTTCTTCTACATGATTGTTTTTTTTTCTATCTACTTATAATAACAATCTCAATATGTATTTTGTAACTCTTCGTAAAATATTTTTTTTGTTATCGCAAAAATTGTTTTTGTAATGTTGCATCACTAATTATAACTTTTTGTTTGATACTTTATTTATTTAAGATCGCTTCTTTTCACCATAATGTTTTTAATTATGTTTGCATTTTATATCATAACTCTTTGTTTAGATGGTTATATGTTTTACTAATAGTCTATTTATCTAATATTTTTTTTATATCTTTACTCTATTTATTTCTGCTTATGGTGAGATAATTACCATATTTTTGTTATTTTTCATGAATTTTAGTTTTACACCATATGCAATGACCCTCTCTATTTTTAACTATGACGGGCCATGACTTGTGTTATGAACTAGTTGAATTATTATTTATGACTGTTTGTTATGAGTGTTCTGGAAAACAACCTTCAATCATGTCTTCAACATTTTCTGCTATAGATTCTCAATTTGCAATTTCAACTTTACCTAAAACAAAAAACCAAAAAAATAGTATAGATTCCCTTTATGCAATCGAGTATGTTTCGGGAGATCGTCTTCCCGAAACTACACTTCCCCTTGTAAATCCATATGAATATTTCGCTAAAAAGCCTAGTTCCTTTTCTGTCCGAGGAGTTCGTGAGCTCATCCAGCATTCCTCCAGCCGACGAGTTCGAGAGTATGTTCAATCCAGCAAATTCTCTTCCTGCCAAGTTCCAGCCACGGAAGAAGAACAATTCATATCTCTCAACATCCCAGAAAATCTACAGCGACTATGGCAACAACAAGGATATACTCATCTACACTTCGGTGTGGTGAGAATCGGATTGACCTTACACGCACGAAAAAGTCTACCCGTCGTCGCACGTATAGCTTTAATCGACTCACGATTAATGTCATACCAGCAAGCCTGCATCGGAACAGTACAAACAACGTTAAACGGCGGAACAGTATTCATCCCACTGTTTCTAAATTTTAATGTTTCGTTGCAAGATCCAAATCTCTTGAAGACGCTCAAAGTTCAACTGCAATTAACCGGAGCGCCCATGCAAGAAAAAAGTGTTGTGGCAACACTACATCATCAGATCGTCTACATGATCCAAGATCATGCTCTTGATCTTGTCCTACCCTCATCTGATGATGCGCTCTATCTTGAGGTCGCATTTGCAACCCAAGCGCCCAACGCTATTCAGATCCCTCGTCAAATATCTCGAGAAGAATTATTACGTCGATTATCGGAGTTATGGGTGACAAGCTACGAAAAGCTACATCAAGCAACACAGACGCCTATTCATTCGTCTGAAGTCAGCTTTCATCCCAGATCTGATGGAACTACTGAGATCAAGTTCGAAAAACCCAGATCTTCATCCTTCCGGAAGCAATTATTCACTCAATTTGCTATACAAATTGATGAACACGACTTCTATGGCCCGATCCAGCAGCAAAATCCAAAGCCGATCTCTTTTGGTCAAGATGGTACAATCGTCTATCCTTTCAAAGACGAAAATGGACATCAATACTTTGATGTCTGTTCCTGCTTTGCTTGCCTGGATGCAAATTACGAATCCGATGAGGATATTCGCCGGAGACGACGAAAGAAAAAAGATCCTCTTTACAAGAGGTATCTCGAAGGTGATCCCATAGGCGGCCCTCTTGGTAATGACAAGTACGACTTCATAGTCCAATATTCCGCGTAGAAGGAGGAACCGGAACTAGAAAACATCATGATGATGTATCCAGATGATTTCCCCCTTTGGAAGAATTCACCAAGGCTAACGTCCTTCACAGTCCAAAGATCTACCCTAAAAAAATCGATGCATCTGGACCAGAACCTTTAAGTCAAGGAGAAAATGTTCTAAACTGGCAAACAGAAAACGCACTAGCTCAAAACCAGCTTCTGAGAAAAATAAATCACAAAGTTGATCGGTTAACAGAAGAATACGATAGACGGCAACATAGTCTTCAAAGCGTGATAGCCAAGATCCATGGTCGGTTAAACGAACTACATCAAGAGATGATGAATTTAGCCCGACGTATGATGGTGGGAACGTCCCAGTTTAAGATCAGAGAAGCCGAGACTGCCAGTCTTAAGAATCAGTTGAAAGACCTCCAATGGAGTCTCGAAAGTCTGATTGAAAACCGGAGATCGAAAGAAACCTACTATGATCCTTATGCAGGCATGTCATCTGGAATGCCCATGTACCAAGGATCCTACTCCCCAAAATTTCTCTTTGGTTACCAAGATCCAAAACCAAAGACCTTTACCCCTGGCTTTTTATCTTCTGATGAAGCCTTCACCTCTCGTTTTGGCATGACTCAAGTAAACAATCCAAGAACAAAACCAGTTCGACCAAAACTAAGAAGGCAAAAGGATTCAGAGTTTCTGGTTAATCCAACCAAGAAACCAACCCTTACCTCTTCCTCCAGCCATGAATCCATTGACGAACAGAAGATCGACAAAGGCAAAGACATTAGCGTTATCGAGTTCTCGATGTCCAATCTACTCAGTACTCTTGGCAACCCTTAAAAAAACTAAGAGCAAGTACCTCAAGCAGTTCAAGCCTCTTCTTCACAACCAATCACAAAGATAGATCATTTCACTGACACAAGCCTTGCTAGTTCCGAAGCAAGTTCAGAAGAAGAGACACTGCCTAATCAATTTGCGATACGAGGTGGATCGTATGTATCGAAAGAGGAACCAGACATCGACGAAGTCGTTTCAAGCAACGAAGAGATGAAGTTTGAACCACCAAGATATCACGAAGTGTCAAAGCAGCCTGCCTCAAAGGTCATAACATTCACGTTCGATGACATTCCTTTCGAAAAATGGAGTGATCGAATTGATGAATTCAATGCTTGGATGAATTCAGAAGCTATATCAACTCCTCTACATATTGTCATCCAGAAATTTACGGCACGACTATCTGGTGCATTAAAAGAATGGTGGAATTCACTCGGTGATTATAGGCAGCAACAAGTCTATCAAACAACCATACCGCTACTTCTCGGTGAAATTCACAGAGAATTTGTTGGTACGCTAAATCACCTGAACGAACAACTACAAGAAGAGTTCTTTATGGCAAAATGATGTTCGTTAAAGAAACGAGACTTGTCAAAGCACTTTGAAAGGCAGACAAGGAGATATTATGCGCTCAACGGTCTCAACAATCCAAGTCTAAAGCAAGTATATCTCTCCTTCATCGATTACTAATCTTAGTCAACAAACCAAGGTCTACATAAAAGACCAAGGCCAGACAATAGAAGAAATTTCTATTGGTCAAATTCAACAATACGTCTTCCGAACGCTAGACAAGCTTTGCAAGCAAAAGACAAATTCAACAATACGTCGGAGTTCATGGATAAATCTAAACAATTATCCAGAATATGTGCTCGGCCAAATCTGTCGATCAAATGTTCAAAGTCCAAAAAACATTGTTCATGCGAAGCGCGCGGCAAACCTCAACGGTTCAAAAAGTCCTTTCCCAAGCATTTCCATAAACCTAGACGCAAACGCTTCTTTCGAAACAAAAGAAGCTTCAACAAAGCGACAAGATGCTTTCTATGCCGAAAAAGGTCACTCCGCCAAGAATTTCCCGAATAAATCTTTCAAGAAGAAGTAATACCTAATCAACTCAATATTTAAGATCTCACCAGATCTCGATATTGATAACCATGATTTAGAGTCCATATTTTCATATGATAGTGATGACAATGATGCTCTCTGTAGCTACTCCGATTATGATTCTTCTGAATCAGATCCAGAAAAAGAAGAAGACTGTTGTTTCAAAATTACAAAGATGCCGCGTCAAGAAGAGATACACACACCGCACTTGCCGGTTACAATTCTCGATCCATCACAAAAGGAAGATGCAATTCATGTCATTACATTCATTGACATAGGCGCTCATACCACAATACTGATTCTTAAGATCTTACCAACGACTATGTCGCTACCACACCAACAAGAATTCCGAGTAGCAAACTCTGGTGCGTTGACGATAAAGCTCAAATCCAAGCCGATAATCATTGAGTTATTTCCAAGATGTCAAATCACCACTAAGGTTCTTGGATCATCTGCACCCGGCAAAGAACTTATCTTAGGATGGGATTCATACCATGCTCTGAAGAAACATTTTGATATATCAATCGAGCCTCGAGGAGTAAGATGGAAGAATCATTTTAAAACCTTTACAACATTACCTCGCCTCTTTGTAGTGGAAGACAATAAGTCTGCAGAATTCAACAAAATCAAAGAAGAGATTACAATACTCTCTTGTGCAGAGTCTCATACAGACTTCCTTCAGAAGTGCAAAAATCCACTATGGCTCAATTCGACGTTCTTCGTGTCTCTACCTTTCAAGGAAGATGTTCGTACTACCCCAAAAAAAGCAAGTCATGCGGGAATGTCACCAACATTACTTAAGCAAGCCAATGAAGAATGTGATCAACTAATCAATCAAGGTGTTGTCTCAAACACAAACTCACCATGGGCATGCAAGGCATTCTATGTTAACAACCGTGCAGAACAAGCTAGAGGAAAACTCAGGTTGGTTATTGACTATAAACCCCTGAATCAATATCTGCAAGATATCAAGTTTCCACTACCCAACAAAAAGGCTCTTCTTCAACATCTCCAAGGAGCAACAATATTTTTAAAGTTCGATTTAAAATCGGGGTTTCGGCAACTAGGTGTTCATCCTGACAAAAGATACAAGACGACATTCTGTCTACCAAATCGCCACCTTCAGTGGAATGTCCTACCTTTCGGGCTTAAAACCGCACCTTCACTATTCCAACAGACGATGTTACGTATATTCAAGCCTCTCCTCGACACGGCTTTGATATACATCGACGACATCCTACTATTCTCATCAACTGAAGAAGAGCATATTCGAACGCTCAGGCAATTTCATGATATAGTCAAAGAATATGGAGTTATGCTCTCGGCACGAAAGATGGTCATAACCCAGCCCAACATCGATTCCCCAGGAATGCAAATCAAAGATGGAAACTTCACACCTCAAGCCCATTTAGCGACAACACTACTTGATTTTCCTGACGAAAATCTCACAAGAAGACAAGTGCAACAGTTTCTTGGAGTCATTAATTACGTGAGTGACTTTATCCCGCAAATTTCGCAGCTGACAAGACCACTCCAGAAGATGTTGACAAAAAATCCACCACTTTGGACAAAACGACAAACCGACGCTGTCAGAAGCCTAAAGGAAAAGGTACAGAACCTACCTCCTTTAAAGATTCCCTACATAGGGACACGTATCCTACAAACTGACGCAAGCGATAAGTATTGGGGGAGCCATCCTATTTGAAGAAATAGATGGTAAACGTCAAATCTGTGGCTATAGGAGCGGTCGCTTCAAAGATTCAGAAATGCATTATCACTCCACGTTCAAGGAAATCCTAGCGGTCAAAAGAGCAATTGAGAAGCTCGAGTTCCATTTGATAGGGTATAAGTTTTGTATCGAGATGGATATGTCATCCTTCCCTAAGATGCTACAATTCAAGCAAAAGATGGTCGCACATCAACAGTTGCTACGATGGAGTGAATGGTTCTCGAAATACGATTTCGAGTCTTTCTATTTAAAGGGTACAAAGAATACACTTGCCGATATGCTCAGTCGAAACCCACCAAAAGAAATTCATAAGATGTCGAGCTCATCTTCAAGCTCAAACTACTTTGACTTCCAAGCCAACATGCCTACAGACGCTCACCGTTTCATCAATCAAAAGTCCTTGCATGAACATCTAAATGAGAAGATTTTCTTCTACCAGTCCATCATCCTCTCAAACCACGGACCCAATGGTCATTGCATTGCACCAATGGGAATCCATCCAGACTACCCGTTTGCACACCTTTACAGAATTGAATGTGTAAACATGCCAGAAGAAGTCCTCTGTTTTCTCTGGTATCTCTGTTCAGTTCATACTATCGGAGTCACCTTCGACATTCAGTGGTTGTACCAATGCATCAACGCTCAACAGGGTCCAAAAGATTGTCTAACAACTTTCCTGACATGGTTCGCACCATTACCTATTTGGAGCGGAAAAATGCAAAGATCAGCAAAAGCAAATAACCTATGATTCAAAAGGTTAAAAGGGCAAGGTGGTCTCAACCCTTTCTTCAACCCCCATACCATCTACTTCTTCCACATACATGTTCAAATCAACAATAAGTCTGGTAAAGTTCATGCTCTACCTACCTTCATACATCAGACTGATTACAAAAATGAGTTCGCCCAGATTTCAACATCAACGACATCAAAGCGTATGAGAATTTCCAAATTCATGCGTTTCGTCTCAAGAACACTAGGCAAACATTCCATATTCCTTTCAACCCAAATTGGGCTTACTACCCAGTTGACTACCAGATGAGCCTAGATGAAGACCTACAGTATTTCATGATGAAGCAAGAAGGCATCATAAATAAGCCAAACATAATCAAGCCAGAATCACCATTGCAAGACTACCCAACAGAGCCACCATCTCAAGACTACACCTCAGAGTACTTCCAGGATGCACAAACCCCTGATGATTCGATGAATATCGATGGAATCGGAAGAATGTTCAATATCGATGTTCAGACAGAGTCACAAAACGAATTCAACGAACCAGAGCTGGAGTACAAATACCAATGAGACCACTACGGGTGCTGTGATAAGCACATCATCAAGTTTGAACTGGAGCATTAAAATGTATGCTAAAAATACCATCTACTTCTTCCACCGACATGCTCAAATCAACAATAAGTCTGGTAAAGTTCATGCTCTACCTACCTTCATTCATCACACTAATTACAAAAATGAGTTCGCCCAGATTTCAACATCAACGACATCAAAGCGTATGAGGATTTCCAAATTCATGCGTTTCGTCTCAACAACACTAGGCAAACATTCCCTATTCCTTTCAACCCAAATTGGGCTTACTACCCAGTTGACTACCAGATAAGCCTAGATGAAGACCTACAGTATTTTATGACGAAGCAAGAAGGCATCATAAATAACCCAAACAGGATCAAGCCGGAATCACCATCGCAATACTACCCAAAAGAGCCACCATCTCAAGACTACACCTCAGAGTACTTCCAGGATGCACAAACCCCTGATGATTCGATGAATATGAAATCGGAAGAATGTTCAATATCGATGTTCAGACAGAGTCACAAAATGAATTCAACGAACCAGAGCTGGAGTACAAATGCTCAGGAGGCCACTACAGGTGTTGTGATAAGCACATCATCAAGTTTGAACTGGAGCATTAAAAGGTAATGCTAAAAGTCCTTAATTATGTGTAATTATGTGTGATGTAAGCGATGATATAATCGCATAGAATAATGATGTAAGCGATGATGTAATCGCGTAATAAATATCTATGATGTAAGCGATGATATAATCACGTAGAAAATAAATGAGAGTGATGTAAGCGATGATGTAATTCCGTAATAAATATCTATGATGTAAGCGATGATATAATCGCGTAGAAAATAAATGGAGGAGAGATATACTTGCTTTAGACTTGGATTGTTGAGACCGTTGAGCCCATAATATCTCCTTGTCTGCCTTTCAAAGTGCTTTGACAAGTCTCGTTTCTTTAACGAACATCATTTTGCCATAAAGAACTCTTCTTGTAGTTGTTCGTTCAGGTGATTTAGCGTACCAACAAATTCTCTGTGAATTTCACCGAGAAGTAGCGGTATGGTTGTTTGATAGACTTGTTGTTGCCTATAATCACCGAGTGAATTTCACCATTCTTTTAATGCACTAGATAGTCGTGCCATAAATTGCTGAATGACAATATCTAGAGGAGTTGATATAGCTTCTGAATTCATCCAAGCATTGAATTCATCAATTCGATCATTCCATTTTTCGAAAGGAATGTCATCGAACGTGAATATTATGACCTTTGAGGCAGGCTGCTTTGGCACTTCGTGATATCTTGGTGGTTCAAACTTCATCTCTTCATCGCTTGAAACGACTTCGTCGATGTCTGGTTCCTCTTTCGACACATACGATCCACCTCGTATCGCAAATTGATTAGGCAGTGTCTCTTCTTCTGAACTTGCTTCGGAACTAGCAAGACTTATGTTAGTGAAATGATCTATCTTTGTGATTGGTTGTGAAGAAAAGGCTTGAACTACTTGAGGTACTTACTCTTGGTTTTTTGAAGGGTTGCCAAGAGTACTGAGTAGATTGGACATCGAGAACTCGATAACGTTGATGTCTTTGCCTTTGTCGATCTTCTGTTCATCAATGGATTCATGGCTGGAGGAAGAGGTAAGGGTTGGTTTCTTGGTTTCCGAATCCTTTTGCCATCTTAGTTTTGGTCGAACTGGTTTTGTTCTTGGATTGTTGACTTGAGTCATGCCAAAACGAGAGGTGAAGGCTTCATCAGAAGATAAAAAACCAGGGGTAGAGGTCTTTGGTTTTGGATCTTGGTAACCAAAGAGAAATCCTGGGGAGTAGGATCCTTGGTACATGGGCATTCCAGATGACATGCCTGCATAAGGATCATAGTAGGTTTCTTTCGATCTTCGGTTTTCAATCAGACTTTCGAGACTCCATTGGAGGTCTTTCAGCTGATTCTTAAGACTGGCAGTCTTGGCTTCTCTGATATTAAATTAGGACGTTCCCACCATCATACGTCGGGCTAAATTCATCATCTCTTAATGTAGTGCGTTTAACCGACCATGGATCTTGGCTATCGCGCTTTGAAGACTATGTTGTCGTCTATCGTATTCTTCTGTTAACCGATCAACTTTGTGATTTATTTTTCTCAGAAGCTGGTTTTGAGCTAGCGCGTTTTCTGTTTGCCAGTTTAGAACCTTTTCTCCTTGACTTAAAGGTTCTGGTCCAGATCTTTGGACTGTGAAGGACGTTAGCCTTGGTGAATTCTTCCAAAGGGGGAAAATTATCTGGATACATCATCATGATGTTTTCTAGTTCCGGTTCCTCCTTCTTCGTGGAATATTGGACTATGAAGTCGTACTTGTCATTACCAAGAGGGCCGACTATGGGATCACCTTCGAGATACCTCTTGTAAAGAGGATCTTTTTTCTTTCGTCGTCTCCGGCGAATATCCTCATCGGATTCGTAATCTGCATCCAGGCAAGCAGAGCAGGAACAGACATCAAAGTATTGATGTCCATTTTCGTCTTTGAAAGGATAGACGATTGTACCATCTTGACCAAAAGAGATCGGCTTTGGATTTTGCTGCTGGATCGGGCCATAGAAGTCGTGTTCATCAATTTGTATAGCAAATTGAGTGAATAATTGCTTCCGGAAGGATGAAGATCTGGGTTTTTTGAACTTGATCTCAGTAGTTCCATCAGATCTGGGATGAAAGCTGACTTCAGACGAATGAATAGGTGTCTGTGTTGCTTGATGTAGCTTTTCGTAGCCTGTCATCCATAACTCCGGTAATCGACGTAATAATTCTTCTCGAGATATTTGACGAGGGATCTGAATAGCGTTGGACGCTTGGGTTGCAAATGCGACCTCAAGATAGAGCGCATCATCAGATGAGGGTAGGACAAGATCAAGAGCATGATCTTGGATCCTGTAGACGATATGATGATGATTCTTAAGACTGGCAGTCTCGGCTTCTCTGATCTTAAACTGGGACGTTCCCACCACCATCATAATGATTCAACTAGTTCATAACACAAGCCATGGCTTTGATACCATTAATCTAACTTCATGATTGGTTGCCCATTTATGAGGGAAAATTTTTACAAAAAAACATCAGCTAATCTCAATCTACAAGAGCGAGCTGAACAATATGCTTTAAAATTGAGACAACGATAAATTAACGACTATGAAAAATTAGGAAAGTTGCTAGGAGAAACCCAGACTTATCAAAAAGGTCAGAGAAGACATGCTAATTGATGTGTTGTGTTTTTAATGTTTCAATCTACTGTTTTTGTCCGTTATTTGGAGCCTTTTGTCTTGTTCGAGTCCGTTTTGTTATCGTTTTGTCGTGTTTTGAGTCATACTGAGTTACATGACTACATGGTTGAGATTTAGAGTTTTAAGCTGCATTTTGGATCAGAAGGAGGGAGATAAGAAACTTGGAGCAGGTTCTGTGTAATTCCCGCATAAGTTTGTCGAAACTTGCAGAAGTCTGTTGAAATCTACAGAAAGTCGCAGAAATCTATTGAAGTCTGCAGACTACGTTTTGAAGTCTACCAAAATCTACCGAGATATGCGGAAGGCGGCCTGATTTTCTTTTTTTTTTTCTAAAATTTGGATGTTTCCATTTTTTATTTTTATTTTATTTTTATCTTATTCCTTTTATTTTGTGAGTGTATAAATATCCCTAAACCCTAGGAGTTTTAGGATAATCTTTTAACATTTTCTACGCTTCTCTTTCGGATTGGAGACTTCTTCTTTCACGCCTCCTTCTCCTTTATTTTTCTATTGAGAGACTTTGGATTTATATTATATCGGAATCATAAGTTTTCCTTCATCACCTTACTGTTTCTCTGTTTCCATGTTTGAGTAGTCTCATAGTTAGGTTTTAGGGTTTCAAATGAATCATTGAATCATTGGAACAGACATAGATAGGAATTTATCATATGTTATCTTCACCTATTGCTGTTCTCATTGTTTAGGCTAAATTGATCACTTAGTCTCTGATTTAGGGTTTAATCTAGTCATCAAAAGTGTTATAGATTGCTTGATAGAACATATGTAAGCGGATTGTCCTTAGCCAACGAAAGTTGATGTTAAGGCGGTCCGTGAACAAATTGAACATATTCGCTAATACTTGTTTAGAATTCTAAGTTCACACGATAGTTTAGAATCTTAGGTTGCTAGATAAAGTAATTGATACCATGACAACAGGTTGGTTATACATTCATGTTTGAGTTTGAGATTATGCTTATTAGCTCCCTGAATAATTGACTGGTTCCTGATCTTTGATTTTCTGCGAATATCCCTAAGGCCTGACGTCTTTTAATCCATAAGTTACATCGTTTTAATTTTTTATTTTCGTTTCTCATCACAAACAATAATCATATCATTGTCTTACCTTAGTTTCACTCTAAAGAATTGTAGTGTAACCTTGGTCTCTGTGGATTCGAGCTCTTCTATACTACTGTAGCTGTCTTTGCACTTACAGTCGTTTGTTTGGGTTAAAACAATGTAGTATCAAGTTTTTGGCGCCGCTGTCGGGGACCAATTGCGTTACATTCGAATCTAAGATTGAAGTTTAGTCTAAGATTTACTAACAAAGTTCTATTTTTCTCTCTTGTGTGTTTCAGGTGTATGCAGAGAAGAATTGAAGGCTCTGACAACCCCCTGCAACTCCCTAATCAAGAGCTAGTAAGAACAAAACATACTAAAAACAAAGCTAAAACGAAGAAGTCGAATCTAGCCAACATGGGCGATAACTTCGACACTCAAGCACTTGCTGATGCTCAGAGGAAAATAGATGCAGAACTTCATAATGTACAACATCAGCTACAACGGTTGCTGCAAGAACAACAATAGCATCAACATCATGCTATTGGGGATGTAGACACGCCCCCATACTTTTTACCAGAATAAATATGCCATTTGTCCACAAGTGATTGCAAGACATAACTAGGAGATCAAACCTCAGATCATTGCACTGGTGAAACAACATGTGTTCCATGGTTTGCCAGCCGAGAACCCAATGGATCACATAGAGAATTACGAGGAGATTTTCAGTACTACTAAGTAGAATGGGGTACCTGCTGATTACCTCAAGAGCAAAATTTTTGCTTTCTCTTTGGCAGACAAGGCGCTGAGATGGCTTAAGTCACTACCTGCTGGATCATTAAGGACTTTGGAAGAATGCATAGCTGCTTTCCTAGATCACTTTTACACCAAGTCTAAGACAGCTTCTCTGAGAAATAAGATTGCCGCTTTCGAGCAGCATTCAGTAGAGTCTTTTAATGAAGCTTGGAGAGAGATTCAAGGAATACCGCAGAGAGTGCCTTCATCATGGGTATTCTGATGAACAGATTCTTAGTATCTTCTATGATGAAGTTGATTGGGACTACACGAATGCTCTTAGTGCCGCAAGCAATAGAGATTTCATGACCAAGAGCACATTATGAGCAAACTTGCTGATTGAGAACTGGGCTGCAAGTTCCAACAATCGATCCCTTGAGTATGATCGGTCTAAAAGGGTTAACAGTGTGGATTCTCAGAAGATTGATGACTTGAGTGCAAAAGTGAGTTGGTTGTTAAAGGCTAATCAGAGAGGTGTTCAACTGTGTGAAAATGGAATAGATGCAATTTTTTTGTCAGAAGGTTTCTGATGAAGAGAATGAAAATTTGCAAGAGGTGAGTTATTTGAATAGACAGGGCTTTGTGCAAAATAGGGGATTTAACCAGAATTACAGAAATCACCCAAACCTGTCCTACATAAGTACTAATGTTGAGAATCCACAACAGGTAGCCGCTCAGGGACAGAGATTTCAGGGTGGATTTCAATAGTAACAACCATTTAACAACTTCCAGACGACAGTCCCTGCTCCACTACAAGCTTCTGCAATCTCTGCAAATGATTCTCAGGGTGAACTCAAAGCTCTTATGCAAGAGCTCCTCCTCCATCAACATAAGTCTGCTTATGAGATCAATGTAAAGGTGGAAAATATGTACAATGATCTCAATAGTAAGTATGAAGCTGTCGCAACTCATATGAAAGTGTTAGATATTCAGGTTGCTGAGACTGATGATGCAATGAAGAGACATCAGGGAGTTCTTCCGGCTATAGGTGAGCAAAATCCTAAGAATGGAGATACATCTAATGGCTCACATGCAAATGTTAACTATGTTAGGAACCAAGGAACCAATCAGAACATAGGACATGAAGCACCACCTCCCTAAGAAAATTGGCTTGAGCTCATGATGCAGCAGATTTTAGATGGACAGAGCAGGGGTGCACAAGAAGTGAATGAGAAGATAGCTGATCTTGATTGGAAACTTGAGTGTTTGAATTGTCGGGTTAATTCTCTTGATGCACGAGTATCTTTCACCGGTCCTATGTCTCAGGAAAAGTTGTCTTGCAACGCGCTGAAGATTAAAAGCAAGAGCAAAAATTCATCACCTTTCGTGGACAGGTCAGATCGATCGATCCCTTTACGATATTCAGAGGTTGATGGAAATTTTACTAATGAGGAGTCACCGATTTATGTTCTTAAATTCCCCTTTCAAAGTGTTGAGAGGAAGACTCATGCTGCAACATTAAGGAAATTTCCTAAGCTAAAAGATCCAGGGAAGTTTGTTATTCCATGCTCCATCTTTAGAGTTGATTTTAATGACTCTCTTTGCGATTCAGGTTTTAGTGTGAATGTCATGGCTAAGGATATTGCATTGAGCTTAGGAATCGCTAATATCAGGACCTCGTAAATGTCCATCAGGTTGGCAGATGCTTTGGTAATAACTTCACAAGGATACATTGAAGATTTACATATCCAGATTGAGAATTGCTTGATTCCTACTGGTTTTCAAGTTGTGGAGATGAGCAATGATTCTTATATGCCTTTGATTCTTGGTAGACCATTTCTTGCCACAACAGGTGCAGTTGTTGATTTACCAAACAAAAGGGTTGATTTTTCCAACATCGACAAGGACGTCTTCTATAATACCATTTCAGACGATGATAGTGTCCAATATGGTTCTTATGTTTGCATATAATATGTGAAGAAGCTAGATGTCATGCCATCAACATCACTTTGCAATAAGAGTGAAGTTAATGAAGTCCTGGATGGAGACATTAATTCTTATGCAAGAGAGCCCAAGGAGATCAATAAGAGTGATAAACCTAAGAGCGAGAGAGTGATGACAAGTTCTCCTATTACCTTGATTCCGCAAAGACATGTTGGAGACACAATTGAGTATAAGTTGAAGTGCAAAGGTCTGTCAAGGCCTTTCTCTAAAGTCAAAGCCATAATTACTCCATAGTTTAAGGAAAAGGGACAAGCAGCTGTAGATGATATGATGAGCAATGTTTTGCAACTGAGTCTAACTGAGGTTGTAGCTTGTTTTGGAGCAAGTCATCATACATTGGGTACTAATAGTAGCGAGCTGAAAGCTCCTAAGTATGTGTACCGGGACGAAGATTAAGCAGTGATCATATGACATTCAACTCTGCAACATCAAAAGACCCACCTCCACCACACCCTGACGGTGTGAAGTAAGTCTGGGGGAGGGTATTCGTTGTGTACTAACACTGTTTTCTTTGTTTTGTTTTTCTTGAGTCTTTTCAAATCTTTTAATTGAACTAAAATTGTGTCGAAACTATGAGATTTTCTTAGAACTAACTGCATTGCACAAACACTTTAAGGACCATTGTTACAGCCAGTTGATTGTCAATCCTACTAAGTAGAACGTCGTGAGTGGATCAATCAAACAGAGAAAGTTCAGGAATTGGGGTTATCCGCGAAGAACTATGGTAGAGCAGTTTCTGGGATATTCGAAAGATCCAGCGTTGACTCCGCACCAAATGAACTTTAACTTCTCAACTTGGGGCTTGATATCGCACAAAGGATCATAACATTTAGAGTTCAAATCCCCTTTTACCACTCTTTTCAGAACTCTGAATGGCAAAGCTCACCTTTAGCTTGGTACCACACCATCACCATAACCTTTCATTCAGACCACACGCTTTATAATTCATCACTACCATGTGCAATCAAGTGCAAAAACTACGGAGTATGCGGACCGGCACATCGTTCTGTTGTACACATCTCTGGTAAAACTTATGCTCTTTACTACTTAGATTATGAAATTTTGAGTTGTCTTTGGTGCAATTGTTGTAAGACTAAAACCAGTTCCGACTTCCATTCCTTAAAAAAAAAAAAAAAATCGAAAAGGGAAAGAAGACAAATAAGGAACCAGAATAAAGTATTTATAGAGTCTAATATGTTAGTATGATATTGTCCGCTTTGGGTCAACTAACCAAGCCCGCACGGATTTTTTTTTTGGGCTCCTCCCACAACAAATATGCAAGCTCACACCACATTCAATATCTATTTTTCTGAACATGAGCTCTGATACCACATGTTGGGTTTCTGCAAGCCCAAGTCAATTCCCCAATAGTATGATATTGTCTATGAAACGCACCGACCCATTTTTTTTTTTAACAGCAATAAATATAATAATAATATTCTCATAAATATTATTAACCCCAGCGGCGTAAAACAATTAATTAACTCAATAAATTGGAATCAACTAACAACAACAGTGATAAATAATTAAATAAACACCCTCTCAACAAACATCTTTATCCTTTCTTTTACCTGCGCCATTACGAATAGACGCAGTCAGTATTTAATATATACTGAGGAGGCGATCTACCCGTCTACTAGGTCAATTAAGGACATGCGACTACAAAAAGTTTCTGGCATAATAATATGTCAGGGATTCGACATGCAGCAACAACAAAAATTTAATTAATTATTTTCATACCAAAATAATTAATTAAAGTCAACCAAAACAGCAATTAAATTATTTTTCACCAAAAATAATTTAATTAAATCAAAAAATTCAACGAATCAGCAATTAAATTATTTTTCACCCAAAATAATTTAATTTAATCAACAATCCACAATTTTATTAAAATTCAACGAATCAGCAATTAAATAATTTTTCACCCAAATAATTTAATTAAATAAACAAATCAACCATTTAATAAAATTCCAAAGAATCATCAATTAAATTATTTTTCTCCAAATTTTTTTTAACTAAATCAACAATTCAATAAAACAGCAATTAAATTATTTATCACCAAAAATAATTTAACTAAGCCAACAAAACAACAATTTTATTAAAATTTAACGAATCATCAATTAAATTATTTTTCACCCAAAAATTTAATTAAATCAACAAATCAACCATTTAATAAAATTCCAAAGAATCATCAATTAAATTATTTTTCTCCAAAAATAATTTAACTAAATCAACAATTCAACAAAACAGCAATTAAATTATTTATCACCGAAAATAATTTAATTAAACAAACAAAACAACAATTTTATTAAAATTTAACGAATGAGCAATTAAATTATTTTTCACCCAAATAATTTAATTAAATCAACAAATCAATCATTTAATAAAATTCCAAAGAATCAGTAATAAAATTATTTTTCTCCAAAAATAATTTAATTAAATCAACAATTCAACAATTTATTTACGGCAATTGAATTCAGAAATTTTTTGGGATTTAATTACCATCCTAATGATT
>VBRH01001203.1:5073-17354 GCA_014578085.1 Cardamine resedifolia | reverse complement strand
CAAATTAATTCCACAAGTATAACAAAATCTGTTGAATTGCGTTTAATATTTTCTAAACGCAAATGCAATTTTTTAAACGCATTTTAGTTAATTAAACGCAATTCAACAGATTTTGTTATACTTGTGGAATTAATTTGATTTGGAAAAGTTTGGGAGGGGGGGTTTTGTGATGAGGCCAAAAGTTTGGATGGATTTAGAGTGGGTTTGAATAGTATAAAGTCATCCCAAAAAAAAAAGCTCAGTAGCCCAAACAGGAAATATGGAGTCGACTAACACCAACCAGAGGGGAATGATAACGTTAGAAGGTTCTATAGATTTTCTCAGACAAGATTGATGCTCGAAGCCAAAAAGGAGTTCCTCTTGTAATGTAAGATTGAGTTCGGTTCTCTTCTATTATGCTCCTAGCGATGCGCATTGATGGGGCGTTGCAATACTCAGGTGAGAAGGCAACTTTCCAAACTGCAAATCGGGTCAGCAACAAAAGTGTTTCTGAGTTTAGATCTTCACAAACACTTTGGCCGCTCGAATTCTCCATAATCTCTATAGCTTGCCCTGAGGATAACTCAAAGATAACATAACTTTGTCTCAGATTCCCTAAATTCTCCACCGCCCAAAGTAGGCTCGACATATCCGCTTGGATCATAAAGGTAACATTAGAAAAGGATCGTCGACTGTGCATTAAGGGATTGCCTTCGTTGTCTCTAAGTAACCAAGATACTCCACAGTTGCGATTTACCTCATCCCATGACCTCCCAATGTTACATTTAGTAAACGGTAGTGACGGAAGTTCCCATTTTTGGACCTGATTTTCAGGAAGTGACGTTGTTGCATATGGTTTATCTTCGGGAGAATTAGCATCAAACCACTCATCTGCTTCTTCTTGGGCTTTTTCCACCACATTCTCTATGGAGATTCTTGTTCTCTCAAACACGAAGGAGTTGTGAGCTTTCCAGATGTGCCAAAGAACCCATGGGAAGGCTCGACGAGTTACAATTTCAATATTGGTATTATCAATACAAGCTAGTAGATTATGCAGGTTCAGGAAGATAGAAGATTGGGAGAATCCAGACCTTGGGGAGGGGAGCTTGGCCTCCAACCAAGCCTGAGCCGCAAGAGGACACATGAAGAGAGCATGACATATCATTTCCGGACCCGAATTACATGATGAGCATAACAGATCTGCATACATGCCTCTGGATCTCTGTCTATCTGCAACTGCAAGTGTCCTTTTCGCAGCCCTCCAGGAGAAATGTCGTAGCTTAGGCGTTGTCTTCAGTTTCCATATACTAGACCATTTTCTTTTTTCCACCAAAGGTATGTTTGTGTGTTGGTGTTATGTCGCTTCCGTTAGAGCTTCACTTAGCTTATACCCCGTTTGTGTGGAATAGGTCCCATTTGGAGAATAATTCCAAACATGAATATCTGCTCCAGTGGGGACTGGTCTGATCTGAGAGATAAGGTGAACATCTCTGACACTAAAGTAATGTCTAAGCATAGGCATATTCAAGGTAGTCGAGTTTGGGTACCACAAGTCAGCTACCCTCAAGTCACCTTCGTTTTTAGCCTCATGATGTATTGCAGGTCTCAGAAGATGATCCATTATCCAATTGTCCTCCTAGACTTTAATTGACTAACCATTGCCCACCCTTTTAATCAAACCTTTCTGAAGTAACTCTCTTCCACATATGATACTTCTCCAAGCGTAAGAGGGTCTGGAGCTCCAACCACACTCTAAAAAAGATTGGTGCTTGAAATATATGTGTTTAAGAATCCATGAAAGCAGAGAAGAAGGTTGATCCCAAATATGCCACGCTTGTTTGCATAATAGTGCCTGATTAAAACCTTCAATGTCGTGGAAGCCAAGACCACCTAGTTTCTTTTGTCAACACATCGATTCCCATGCAACCCACTGAATCTTTCTACGATCCTTTTCATTTTCCACCAAAACTCGATCATTGTGCTCATTATACGCTTACATGTAATCCTTAGGTAGCTTAAAACAGCTCATAGCGTAAACTAGTATAGACATAGCCACTGATTCAGTAGGATTTCCTTTCCCCCTTGCGATAAAGATTTCGCAAACCATCCGTGTAGTCTCGCCTGGAGCTTCTCACGAATAAAGCTTAAGAGTTTAATTTTGGATCCATTGAAACATTCAGGGAGCCCCAAGTAAGTACCTTCACCCCTCCTTATCAATTTCTAAACACTTTTTCACAATATCTTTGCTCTGTTCGGACACCTTAGCACCAAAGATGATAAAAGATTTTTGGAAATTGATTACCTGACCAGAAGCATTTCTATAAATTTGCAGGCACCACTTTAGCTCCGCACTCTCTCTTGCATCCGCTTTACACATAAGGAGACTGTTGTCAGCAAATAATAAATGTTGAACTGCCGGACCCGAGGATGAGGCTTTCACTCCATGTAATGCTCCTCTCGACTCATATTTATTTGGGATATTAACTAAGACCTCAACACACAATATAAACAAGAAAGGGGAAAGAGGATCTCCTTGTCGAAGACCTTGCTCTGGTTTGATATATCCATGTGATTTGTCGTTAATTAAGACAGAGTATGACACTGACGAGACGCAATAAACTATCCATTGTAAGTCAAATCCCAAATTCTCCATCAGTCTTTCAAGGAAATTCCATTCTACTCTGTTATATGCCTTTGACATATCTGTTTTGACAGCCAAGAACCCCTCTGAAGCAACCTCATTTTTTCTCAATGCATGGATCATCTCGTGAGCTATAAGGACATTATCTGATATTAGTCTACCTGACACAAAGGCTCCATGAGTGTCTGAAATCAACTCTGGAAATAATCTTTTCAACCTTGAGCATAATATTTTAGAAATGATCTTATAGGGAACTGAACAAAGACTTATAAGGCGCAGTTCTGCCATCCTCGTAGGGTTGGAGACCTTTGGAATTAAGCACAGGTTGGTAAAATTCCATTCTGGAGGGAAGAACGCTGATCGGAAAAAGGAGATAATTTCCTCACACACAGCCGGTCCTACTACTCCCCAGTGTTGTTGGTAAAATTTTACCGTGAAGCTGTCAGCCCCGGGCCACTCCCACCATTGATACCAAAAACAACAACTTTAATTTCATCTTCCGACACAGGTTTAACTAGCTCCGCATTCATCTCAGCAGTAACAAGCAGAGTGAAATCTTCGAACAGAGATTCCATATCTGCAGGATGAGAACTAGCAAAAATTTCCCGAAAATAATCAACTGCAACTCTCCCTTTGGAGCCCTCTGCGAATTGTTCTCTGCCCTGGTCGTGTATCAACATATGTATTCGGTTCTTCACTTACTTATTCTTTACACAATTGTGAAAGAATTTAGTATTTTTGTCTCCAGCCTTTAACCACTGTTCTTTGCTTCTCTCTTTCCAATATCGCTCTTCATCTTTGTAGGCTTCAGATAAACTTTTGTTCAGCTTATACACATGATGATGATTTGGACAGGATTTACTAATTTCTTCTTCTAACTTTCTCTTTAGCCGCGCGATTCCCACCTCCGAGTTTGTATTGGTACCACGTTTCTACTTCGACAATTCATGACGCACTTTCCAAATCATGTCCGTCATCGACAATGTCTCCCCATTTTCTCCTACATTCCAGCCCCTACAAACAGCCTCATCAATCCCAGGTTTTGTTTTCCACCTGCTATCATAGTAGAATCTCTTATAGTCTCTTCTATTTTCCTCTGTTACAAAGGATACCAAGATGGGCCGATGATCCGAAGCCCACATTTCTAAATACTCCATATGCGACCTCGGAAAAAGGAGGAACCAATTGTCGTTACCAAAACTCCTATCTAGTCGACATTGGATCCACACATCATCACGCCATCCTCCCCAAGAGAAATCGTTGCCAGAACTTTGGATTTCTCATATCCAAAGTTTGTAGCAAAATTCCGGAAGTCCCAGAATGTAGACTCTGCCCTCAATGGTCCACCCATCTTTTCCGTGTTGTCCATCAATTCATTAAAGTCACAAGCATGAAACCACGCTTCATCTCTCTCAGTCCCAATCTGGGATAAAAAATCCCAAACGTGATGTCTCAATGCTCGAACCGGATCCCCATACACACAATACAAGAAGAAAGTTATCAACCCTAATTTTACTTTGAGATTAATAACACGCGTATCGTAATGTAAAACTGAAACTTCATAACAATTCTTCCAAAAAATAGCCAAATCATCAGTCCGTTCAACTATCCTTTAGGATCCGAGTCATTTGGTTCCTGTAACTGCACCTTCACTCGAACAAAATCCGTCTTCTGTGACATCGAATGATCATAGACGATCTCCTTAACTTCCCCAATCGCCTTACCCAAAGCTTTCATGGTTTCAATTGTATAATGGTTCATCGGTATGTTTCTTATCCTTACCCAAACTTCGAAAGAAGTGAGAAATTCTGCAGGAGGCACTGGGATCCACCTTTCCATGATCATTGTCTAGTGGTCATACGACCACGGACGATCCGCTAAAACAGTTTGGAGGTCTTTTTCAACACCTTACTTTTTACATTTTAACACTCTACATCATCTTCTCTTTCTTCCACCTAATAATTCAACATTCATTATACTTTTATCATCTACAATGGTTTTATTTAAAATGCAAGTAATATAGACGAAAAATAAGATAGTCATTATTAAAACACAAATAATGATGAAAAACTTAAAATGCAATGCAATAAACTAATAAGCACACACCACAACTAATGAAACACATATAACTTAATTAGGAAAATAGACTCAACTCACTAACTTAAAAATCTAACCACGAAACATTCTGAATTGTGCCTATATGTGTTTGACTATATATGCTTGCAATTCGTGATGTACATTTGAATCACACAACTCGGATCTAGCACACACATGATTTGCAAATGCATATAGCACATCGGTCGAGAATGGTTGTTATATACTAGACCCATTTGCCTCTGATTGGTCATAATCGGTTTAATGTTGAGCATATGTCTCACGTTCATACTCAACAATCATATTATGCCATATGATACATGACCTCATGATGATAGTCAAATCGGCTATGTCCCATAGGCGAGCTGGTTCGTGAATGATTTTAATTCGAGCATGCAATATTTCAAATGCACGTTCGATGTCCTTCTGACATCCCTATTGACGTTGTGTAAATAACTTGTCTGGTTCACTTTTAGGAAGCCTAATCGATTTAACGAAAAAAGGATAGATACCGTCAGCTAGATAGTATGTCATATTATACGGGTGTTGGTTGACGAAGAAGTTCACTCTTGGAGTATTTTCATGTTCAACATCATCAAACACTGGTGAAGAACGGTCTAGAATGTTTATATCATTCAATGTGCCCGGACATCCAAACAACGCATGCAAGATCCATAGAGCATGAGATGCAATTGCTTCAAGAATAACAGTGGTGGTTCTCTTATCTCCCTGAGTAAATTGACATTTCGACGTTGTAGGATAATTTTTCCATACCCAGTGCATGAAATCAATGCTCCCAATCATTCTCGAAAACCCTCACATCTTTGATATAGGAACCAAATGACTCGGATCCTAAAGGATAGTTGAACGGACAGAATTGTTGTTGGACTAAGGTCACTCTCAACAAATCCGATTGAAAAGGTTGGCGAGATGGATCGATGGTGAAGCTGTTGCTGGACTAAGGTCACTCTCAACAGGTTCAAGAGGTGGTACGAAATGGTTGAGGATCGAGAGACGCCACACAGATCTGTGAAAGGATTTATGATAAGTCTAATACACCCTAAGCTCCAAGGATTCTCACACAAGAAGTTTAGAAGACAAAATATTTCTATCTCAGAAATATCAAAGAGAAAACTCTCTAGTTTTTACGAAAATAAACATACTGAATATTGTTGAATCCGAAAATCAGGTACAAATAAAATGAAAAGTTAAGCAACAGGTCTGCATGAAGGAGAGAGGAAGAGACAACATTAAAACATAGTTTGAATTTCGAAAATGTCTTTTGATACTCCTTGGCCGAAAAATCAGATGTTGCTGGGCTTGAGGTAAATCAACTAAATGGGCCAATGATAATGTGATCCATTTGCCTCATTAAAAACCTTACCAACAAAACCCATTGGGATAAAAATTGGTGAAGGGAAAAAGAGCACAAATGGAACACATACCCATTTAGTGACTTCTTTGGGCCTCTTGAATTTGTTTGGTGATAGTGAAAATAGCAAATTCTTTGTTTCCTTGAAGAACCGGCAAGAAAGGTGTTGTATGACTCTCGTGTAGTTCTTGCACGTCTTCTTGCAATCCCTTAATGATGAGGCTGTTCATGGACTTGATAAACTGCTCTCTCATACGCCTTATTCCGGATCTTGTTCTTGGTTCTTGTTCCATGGTTGCAATGTGTACAGCTTCTTCCTTAGATCCAGCTGAGCTTTTATCGATGTCCTCATCAATCTCACTAACATGCAAAATTATCTGGTATTATCGATTCAAAATATGGACGATAGTTTGGAACAACTGAAGGTGTAAAGAAATTTGGTGGATAACCATAGTTTGGTATATATTGGGGTTGGTTAGAATATTGATTTTAAAATTGATAATTGTTGGGATGTGGGTAGTTAAAAGGGTGAATAGAATAATTTTGGGTGTTAAAAGGGTTCTTGTTGGGAATCATTTTACTAAAATGATGTTTAAATCGAAAAATTATTGGATGCTAATTGAATAAGTATAGTAAAAACAACGGGTTTTTTTGTGTTCAAAATAAATGAAACAAGTCTCTATTATAGAGTATGAAAATGATGAATTTTGATATAAAATTTTATATATATATATAATTACAATTATTATGAAATAATTTATGTTAAATAATTGAGATAGAAAAATGAAAAAAATCTGAGCATCCAAACAATTAACTCCACATATCCCAATCCACATCTTTGCCCCAAGAAAAAAAAAATCTTAACGACCAATAATTTATTTTAGCCCTATCAAAACTTGCTTTTCTTTTCACCGTGTTAAATTTTATCAACACTCCAACTTAACACATCATTTTTATTTTTTCTCAACAAACCTTTGTCGCATTTCAATTGATGTTAAAATATATCAACAGTTGATAATAGTGTCATTGCACGTAGTCTTAGTCATCACGTTACTAAATTTAAACAATAATAACAAAAAATGTATTTACACTTTTTATTTGGTAATTTCCCCAAGTCCAAAATATAAATATTAGTCCATGTACTGGTTTTTTTTTTCAACACCCTCTTTTTCATTTTTAACACTCTACGTCATTTTCTCTCTTATCCACCTAATAATTCAACATTCATTCAATTTCTACACTTTACTATAGTTTTGTTTAATAAAATTCAACACCATACCCTACCATTTTTATTTCATACATATATATATATATTTAATTTAAAAACATTAGGAAGCAATAAAGGCAAGAAATAAATATTGTCATTATTAAAACAAAGCAAATTATGAAAAATTTATAATGCAATACAATATAATAAGCACACGACACAACTAATAAAATACACATAATTTAATTTAATTATTTCTAAATTTTGTCTATATGTGTTTAACTATATATGCTTGCAATTCCTGATGTATACTTGAATCACACAGCTATAATCTAGCATACACATAATTTACAAATACAGGTAGCACCTCAATCAAGAATGATTGCGGTGTATTAGACCTATTTGTCTCAGATTGATCATAATTATTCCAATATTGAACATATGTATCTCGTTCACCCTCAAAAATTATATTATGCAAAATAATATATGATCTCATGATGATAGCGAAATTGGTTATGTCTCACATGCAAGCTGTTTTGCGAATGATTTTAAATCGAGCGTGCAACACTCCAAATGCACTTTTTTATTTGTCCAAATTAAATGAAACAAGTCTCTATTTATAGAGTACAATAAATGATGAATTTTGGTATAAATTTTTTTTTATTTTTAATAAGTACTATGAAATCATTAATCTTAAAAATTTAGGATGAAAAAAAATCTAACAACAACAAATCAGAACTAGATATGTGGCAGATATTATTCTCTTTCTTTACCTCACACGCTAGCCAAACTTTTATAGCCTACTCTCTTTTCTCTGTTGAATTCATTCAACTACAAAAACTCCACGTCATTATTCAACATTTCCACTACACATGTTCAACTGTTGAATAAAGAGTTCAACATGGCCATTGTAAATGCTCAGTAAAACAGAAAATCGAAAAGAATTAGAGTGAAAGCCATCAATCCAAACCCAAAAATTTTATTTTTTTGGTTGTTTTTACCCAATAATAATATATCTACAACAAAAATCTACCATTATTGAGTTTTCACTACCACGTTTGCTGTAGATCTATCATTATTAAAAACTACGAGAATTACTTTGTTTCCAAATTCATTAAAGATAATACTGAGAAAATGACAAAATTGTGAATTTTGCAATGTCACTGACCCCATGACAAGTTCAATCATTTCGATTGTTTACGCATAACTTATATATAAGTATTATATATATATATATTATATAAGATTACAAAAATTTGGATTTGGACTATTCGTAAAATTTAGGTTAATTCGCTTTATATACACAAAACTTGGATTATCTTGATTATGATCGATTCGGTTTATTTATCCATTTCTAAATGTGGAATTAATTTTTGGATGAAAAGAAAATCATTTTCAGATTTGGATTGATGACTTTCAATTTATTTTTGTTCGGTTTGTTTTTTATTAATATTTATATTATGAACTTAGTTAAGAAAATTCCAAATAAAAATTGTTAGTAATTTTTTTATTTTTTTATTAATTTTTTTTTATCATTTTAGTGATGTGGTAGATGATTTAGTATGTGTTGATGATTATGATGACATGGTAGATGATATCGCATTGAAAGTGGCGATCAATGTATGAATAAACTATGTTTCATAGTTTGGGTATGAAATTTTAAAATAATAAAAGTTTGGATATGTTTACGCACAGTTAGTTACATGTAGTTCATGTAACGGGATCATATATGTACACAAAATTTGGATTATCTTGATTATGATCGATTCGGTTTATTTATCCATTTCTAGATGTGGAATTGTTTGTGGATGAAAAGAAATTCATTTTCAGATTTGGATAGATGACTTTCAATTTAGTTTTGTTCGGTTTTTTTTTTTTACTAAAATTTATAGTATGAACTTACTTTAAATATACCAAATAAAAATTATTAGTAAATTTTTTATTTTAAATTAATTTTCTTTATTGCAGACCCTAACTTCTTAATCGGAAGATAATCCTTAAATTGGAATTTTGATGTAGCCGGGTCAGTGCAGAGGCGTGCCTATGAAGGATAAAAAAAACATTCGCCTTAAGTCTCCTAAGTATTAAGTAATTTTAGGACGCCAAATTTCTAAATTTTTATTTGGTATACTGGTAACATATGTATTTTAGTATTATTTTTCTTGGGTTTAAACTCCTATTTCATATATTAAAAATAGTTTTAATTATTTCTGATATTTTAAAAAATTATAAATAAATTCAATATTTTTATAGACTAAAAATAGTGGTAACTAAAAATAGATTACAAAATAGTATAAAATTATCTTGTACCTTAAGAAAATAATACAAAATTTATCTTCATATATTAAAAACAGTGTTTATTATCTCTAATTTATTACAAAAATTAAGTTAAATTTTAGTTACAACACATATTGTATCAAAAAACATATAAAATCGGTTTTTTCGCTTTAGGTCGATAAAACTCTAGGTACGATTCGGGCTCCGAGAGAGAATGTTTCCACGAGAATAGGTCTTCAATAACTGAAAGAAGGATCCGGAGGAGATGGTAGGCAAGACTTCAACATCAAAGTGATCCTATGAGGGAGAGACCATATTCCATTTGGTGCCGCTTGAGAAACAATTAATAGGCAATGTATACCAGTGACTCTTGATCTAGTTGCTCCAGTGAGGTCAATGAGAGGACCAAGAGATGTCCAATTATCATGCCAAAATAAAGCTTAATAATTTTCCATTACCAACATCACATACAAAACAAGGTAAGGACGAGCAAGTGAGCGCAATTTAAGGATTCTCTTCTAGATCCAACTTCCTGAACCGGCTACATCAAGATTCCAAAATAACCGGCTCACGACATACATTATGTCATGCCAAACTTAGCCTTAATTGCATTCTAAATGAGGAAAAAAATAAGAAACTACCCTAAGCATCAAAACCTAACCTTAGAATCACTGTAATCTACCAAACACTCAATCCACCACTAGATTGCTCACACAGTTGTGCAAAAGATAGAATAGAAGACATTATGAAAAGATTAAGAAAAAAGGGTGCAGACTTTGATTTTTTTTTTTTTTAAACCAAGGAAATTAAAGGACTTGGAAAATCAAGAACATTCAAAAATGAATGTTTCTTAAACCTTAGGAAAAAGTTGGAATGAAACTTAGGTATAAAATTGTTTAGTTTAGAAAATGTATAAATAGTAATTAAAAGAAAATGAGCCGTAGATAAATATATTTTATCTTATAAAGCACAAGTCAATTGGAAAATAAAAATTTGCCACATAGATTTTGATTTCAAATTTAAATTTCATTAAAATTTAAAAACCAAAAAAAATTTTAATCTCTGTAAGGAATAAAAATTTGCCACATAGAATATAAGGAATAAAAATTTCTTCCTTTTTTTTTCTCTGTAACTCCTATGTTGAGTTTTTTTTCTTTTCTTTAATCTCCTAAGTAACTTGCCTACACCCCCTAAATTAACTCCCACTTCATCACGTTCAAATAAAAAAAAACTTCCACTATTTGTAACTCCTATTCATCTCATATATAACTCCACTTCAATTCAATTCTCTCTATTTGTTCTTCTTTTGTATTCTTCTCCATTGTTATTATAGATTCTTCTTTTTCTCATCTGAGATGATTTTCACGAAGTTTGAGACCAAGAGTAACAGAGTTAAGGGTCTGAGCTTGACGACGACGAGTTGGGATGATGTTCTACGCTTCTCCGTCTCTTCTTTGTCGCTTGAAGAATCGGTAGCTTCTGCGTTGGTGTGACAATACACTTCATGTCTCATAGTACACAAATCGGTGACCTGATTTTTAATTCTTATATGATATTAAAGCATCATTCTGTGTCTATATTTCTGTCACCATCCTCTTATATATTTACATGATTTATGGTTATATTGTGTTTTGATTAGAATTTTCTTATGATTTTTTTTCTCTTTAGACTAACAAGTTAGAAAAAACAGCCCACATGGCGAACCTGTAAGTTTTGCTTACATCTCTTTTGTCATTTGAGCCAAAGCTTTGTCAGACTTTACTTGCAATAAAACTCAGTAACCAAAAGACTTGGGATTGTAATTTTTCAAAAGTTTTTCTCAATATTTATCAATGATTCAATCAATATGTTTTAAAAATTCTCTTAAGAGTGTATTTCTTTCTTCATGTTATTTTCAGGTTTATTGGTGAAATAAAAAATAAAGAGAAAATAAGTTGGACATGAGTTACGTGTATGTTGTGTAAAGAGAAAAAAAAAATAAAGAGAAAATAACTGATATTTCACCAATATGTACAGTTAACAAATCTCTGGTTTGCGAGAAATCTGAAATTTCTATGTATTAGTGTAAATAGCTATTATTGTTAGGGTTGAAAGTAACTTCTCCTTAAAAAAGTAAACTATTACTCCATTTCATTTATTATTCTCTGTTGGTATGCTTCAACTAATGTAATATTCAAGTATTTTATTGTTATTTGAAGTAATAACATTCCTGAGTTCATCCGAGTAGATGAATCTAAGCCTATTATAAGTTACATTATTAATTACATCTTGATTTTCATTTTGTAATGTGACAGATTTAACTTTTAGGTTGGTAAAGAAAAAAAATTAATTGGTTTACCTATAAATTTGATTAAAGTTTTGCCCGTACGGAATACGGGCTTAATATATTAGTAATGAATATAAATCGCAAGCGGTTCAATATATCAAAAAGAACAAAAATACGATTGTTAAAATAAAAAATGTAACGCCCGCGTTCTGTAAATTAATTGATTTAATTAATTCGGAATCTTTTCGGGTTATGAACCTTAGACAAATCTCGAGAATTTGATTATTTGGGTAGAAATAATCAAATTAGATTTTTTGTTCCGGGGGTGTCATAATCCAGTTAAAAATTTTTGGGGCCAAATTGCAAAACTGTAAAAGTCGGAGGACTTGGGTTGCAATTTTGGGAAACTTGTTTTCTTCTTCAATTGCTTCTTCTTCTTCGTACG
>VBRH01001202.1:807-14679 GCA_014578085.1 Cardamine resedifolia | reverse complement strand
ATTTCGTTCTTTCTCTTTTTCTTGTGTGTTTCAGGTGCATGCATAGTCGCAAAACCCGGAGCAAGAAGAATCTTCAGCTAGTAAACCTTTCCAATCAAGAGCTAGCAGAGTTAGAACGAAGACCCCGGAGAACTAAGAATTCAGCGGCGATGTTGCGAACAATCATCAGACCCGATGAAGCTGGAGTTTTACGGGATCTAGACGGTCTTGCATACAATGATGCATGCCAAAGGATCGATGAAAACGGCCAGGTTCTTGTGGAAGCCGTTGAACCGGCTGGTGTCGATCGACACCCACCTGGTGTCGCTCGACACCAACCGGCTGGGAACAATGGACATGCTGCAGCAGGTGCACTTGTTCGTTGGACGACGCTTGGAGATTACAACCGGCCTGAGCAATTCTATGCTAACCGGTCTGCTATCCGACCTCCTCCTTTTCAGAGGAATGACTTCGAACTCAAGCCTGCATACTACACTCTTGTGGGTCAGAACCCCTTCCATGGACTTTCTCATGAGCACCCCATGGATCATATCGAGCGGTTTGAGGATCTAGTCACCAGCATTAAGGCAAATGGAGTCTCCAACGATTATCTCTTCTGTAAGCTCTTCCCATACTCTCTCTCTGGGGAAGCAGCTTATTGGCTCAAGCAGTTGAAGCCGGGATCGCTGACCACTTGGGAAGATACCAAGAACGCGTTTCTGAGCAACTTCTACGATGATGCACGATCTGAGGAACTAAGGACGAAGATCTCTGCATTTTCTCAAGGACCAACTGAATCTTTTAAGGCCGCATGGGCGAGATTCAGAGCATATCAGAGGGACTGTCCGCATCATGGATTCAGTGAGGTTCAACTGCTAGGAATTTTCTTCAGAGGTGTTGATTGGAGATATCAGGTGGCTCTGGATGCCGCGAGTAATGGGAACTTCAACACCAGGTATCCTGAAGACGCTGTGGTATTGATTGAGAACTTAGCGTCCAGTAACAGCACTAAGAACGCTGATTTCGAGAGGAAGAAGCAAGCAGGAAACCTAGAAGGAATTCAGATTGCTGAGGTTAAGGCTAAGCTAGATACAATGCACAATCTTCTATTGAACAAGAAGCATGTTCAGTTTGCTGCAGAGGTTGAGACATTTGAGCCAATCGATGATCATGAGGAGCAGGATGTCAACTTTGTAAGTGGAACAGGTTTTCAGCGCTTTGGTAACTCACAGGGGAACAGAAGCTACAATGGAGGCAGTCCGAGATGCAATTACACAAGCAATAAGACCTCGTCTAACTTTACTCAGAGGTCTCAGTATCATAAGCCTTTCCAGAGTAGCAGCGACTTCACAAGGAACTATGGTTCATCCTTTTACCAGAACATTCCTCCGCCGACCACTACGAGCAAGATGGAATCAATGTTGGAGCAGATTCTAGAAGGACAGCAGAAGATAACTGTGGATTTCAATGGGAAGATCGATGCTCTGTATGCTGATCTGAATGGAAAGTTTGAGGCTCTGAACACTCATGTCAAGAAGCTCGATACTCAGGTTGCGCAAACTGCTGGAGCTGTTAAGAGGCAAGACGGATTCCTTCTTGGGAAGACGGATACCAACCCACGACATTCCATAAATGCCATATCATTGAGAAGTGGGAAGAAGCTGGAACCAGTCATCAGGAAAGCTCTTACTACATAAGAGATTGTGGAGTTAGAGGAAATCAAAGATGAAGATGATGTGGTTCCGGACCCAGTGTCGATCGACACCACCCATCAGTGTCGATCGACACCAGCTACCACGGATGACACAAGTAGAGACAGAGCAGTGTTACTCGACACAACTGTTAGGTGCTCAACGATGGGTGTCAGTGTCGATCGACACACACCAAGTGTCGACCGACACCGTCCGCAGACAGATCAAACTTCGTCAAATCCAATGCAAGCCACCGAATCGACTTACAAACCGAAGGTACCTTATCCTAAGAACCCCAGAAAGTCGAAGCAAGAGATGGATGATGCTAGGTGCAAGGCTATGATGGATAAGCTTATTTTTGAGCTTCCGTTGATTGACGCTATCAAGACGTCTCCTATAATCAGACGGTATATGAAGCACATGGTTACTAAGGATCTGAATGTTGAGCAAGGTGCGATGATGATTTCTGCACAGATCAGTGCTATGATTCAGAAAAAGATTCCAGAGAAGCTTCCAGATCCAGGTAGTTTCGTACTCGATTGCACTATTTTTGCAGAAAAGTTCGAACGGCCTCTATGCGATCTTGGTTCTAGTGTCAGTCTAATGCCTCGATCAGTTGTTGTCAACCTTGGGATGACTGACTTCCAACCAACCAGGATCACTCTTATCCTTGCTGATCGCTCCGTCCGAATTCCAGACGGTATCCTTGAGAATGTTCCTGTTAAGATTGGTGGATGTTTGATTCCTACAGATTTCGTTGTGCTGAAATATGAAGATGAGCCTAAGGACCCTCTGATACTTGGACGACCATTCTTGGCTACAGCTGGTGCCATGATTGATGTGAGGAAGGGACGTATAGGGCTGAATGTAGGCGATCTTGTGATGACTTTTGAGATGAATAAGCTAGTGAAGCGGCCTACGATTGATGGACAGACCTTCTACGTCGAGACCCTTTCGAATCTTGCTGAGGAGAGCTTCAAGGAGATGCAGTATGAAGACCCCTTAGAGCGCGCACTGATCACTTCTGTAGACGAAGCCGAGCATCTCGATGACATTGCTGCTGGGTATGTCAGATTAATGGATGCTGGAAAGCACGTGATGCACATCGATGGTGTGTATCGACACCAACTACTAGTGTCGATCGACACCCATCACGGAACAGCAGAGAAACGAGCTGAGAAGCTCAGCGATTGGAGCGCAGAGCGAGCTCCCAAAATCGAACTCAAGCCGCTTTCTACAGGGCCAAGTAAGCTGCGCAAACACCGAAAGCTCTTGGTTATTCCCTTGATGATATTGCAGGTATATCAGTTGCTATTGAGGAGAAAAAGCTGGATGTCATGTCAACCGCAACACCTGACAATAAGGTTGAGGTTAATGGAAACTTACATGGAGACACCCATTCTTATGTAAGGAAATCCCAGAAGGTCAAACAAAGGGACAAGCCAAAGAGCGACAGAGTGTTCACAAGTTCTCATATAACCTTGACACCGCAGAGATGTGTTGGTGACACCATTGAGTATAAGGTGAAGTGCAAAGGTATGTCAAGACCTTTCTTTAAAGTCAGAGCCAGCATCACTCCGAAATTTAAAACAAAGGGACAAGCAGCTGTAGATGATATGTTGAGCAAAGTTCTGAAGCTGAATATGCATGACCATAGAGTACTAATATGCTCAAATTATCCCTTTAGAGCTACTCTCTCAAATTAAGAGATCACGGTAGTACTTAGGGGTCGAATCCACAAGAACTCAACGGTTTCACGATAGATTTATATAGTTTCGAATTCAGCTAAGCAAATATGATTAAAAATAAAGACAAAGCAATAAATTAAAATCGGTTGTTTTGAATCAGATGGGAAAACATTAGGTTCAGGGAAATTCTCAGGAAATCAATGGTGATGCGAAATCAATATTAATAAGATCGAATTAGGAACAAGCTATAGAACTCAACACAATAATTAAATAAACCAGCTCTCGCTGCGAATAAATAATTATCAATTAAACCTAAGAAACCAACTCTCGCTGCGAATCCTAAAGTCTAATATCGAATAGCTTAAGAAATCAACTCTCGCTGCGAATCCTAAATACCCGATTTTAGCACAAGTTGATAGGTTGACAATTTAACTAATCCAAATCTCTTTGGAATTAATCAAATCGGCAATCTAGGTTTATTCAAGCTCAAAACCACACTCTCGTGTCAATTTATAAACCTAAGAACAAATTTCTAGGTAATCAATCTAAAAACAAGCATTAAACATACCCTAGATGCAGAACTATCAAGTTTGAATCCTGTTAAATCAATTAAAGCATAACACCATGAAAACCTTTATGAGAATCCCCAAACCTAATTATGAAACTACTCACACATATCCATAGAAATCAAAGACATGAATATAATAGATATCATATAAATCAAAAGAGAGAAATAGAAAATAGGGGTTCAAAATCTTCTCTCAAAGTATAACAAAGTAAGGTCAGCCCCCAAAGCTCTCAATCTCCCTTAGAGTTTCTTGCTAAAGCCAAAGATAAAGATAATAAAACCTAAAACCCCTAATTTATAGTCTAAAACACGATTTGGGATCTTCTGTCAACATCAGGAACTTTTGGGCAAAAGTTGCAATTCTTTAAAAATGTGATTCTCCGCGTGTGTGCCCCCGTGTCGATCGACACCAGGGTGGTGTCGATCGACACAAATAGTCATAAACGAGACTTCACAAGATGGTTGCTTTAGAAATGCTCCAAATCATCCAAAAACTCTCAAATGTGTGTAAACATGTAAAAGACTCAAATAGGACTCGAAAGACACATACGAGACTCGATTATATACATATATCATGGCATAAAACCAGTAAAAACCATGATATATCAACTCCCCCAGACTTAGCTTTTGCTTGCCCTCAAGCAAACAGAAAACTGAATAAAAGGAAGAAGTTTGAAAACATGAAACTCACAACGTCATCATAATACCAAATTCGCATTAACCATAGAAAAGCCACTAGAAATTCTTAGAAGATCCAGACCACCATGTAATTCATCACGAGCACTCACAATTTCCTTGATAATGCCCACGACTTCGCGACATAATCTCTCGTAAGGTCTTCATCACTGCGCTCCTTTTGTCAAATTTTCAATGCCCAGAACCTTCTAGACTCATTGCCATTCGATACCAAGACAAGACAACTATACAACATATGGTACTCTTTCTCTCCCCAGACTTATTCTTTTTCTTATACCTTTTTTATTTTTTATTTTTTTATTTTTTTAATACTTATATCAAAGGTGTAGGCGAATAATGGCATCACGGGAAATTTTCCTAGCCTCACTTCCAGCCTTCGTGTGATCATCCCTTTCAAAGTAAAATAATGAGGTGACGGGAAATTTTCCTACCCCTTTACTCAAAATAGAATCATCTCATCTTTTCTGCTTAATATTTAAATACTTAGAACAAGGGAGAGGAGTACCATTTAATTACCACAAAAGTTGTATCATGTCTGGTATGAATGAGAAAGTCAAGCCCTTAGCACACTGAAATCGTCGAAAAGGTTAAAAGTTCAGACCATAGAACTAAGGATTTCCGTGGGAAGTATGGGAGTCTCAAGTCAACCGGTCGGCCTTTGATTTTTCCATTAGTCTCGGATTCATGTCAGACTCGAATTCAGCGGTCACTTAGGCTTCTGCAACTGTGGTTAATTCCTCGGTAGAATCATAGTTTCGGACAAATTTTGACTCGATAAAACAAGAGGAAACAAAAGAATTGACTCTAAGAAAATAAAAGAAAAAGTCAGTAACTACCTCCCCCAGACTTGAATAACACTGTCCCCAGTGTTAAAGAAGCATGAGTTTGGTGAAAAAGAAAAACAAACGAAAAGAACGTTGAAATCAAGAAAATTACCAATGTGTTGCCCTCTGTGTCGATTGACATACAGCCTGGTGTCGATCGACACCAAGCATAAATCGACAATGAATTGCTGAATTAGTGGCTGTATCGATATGGAGCATGTTCAGAAACAGATTTTTGCAGACAGGTTGTAAATTTGTTGTGCACACAAACCGTAACCTGTAGCTAATTAAGAACACTCAAGCAAATGTTAAGCAACAACACATAGCATACTAATCAAGTTATCAAGGTCCAGGACTAACATAAGACGCAAAATAAAACAGAAAAATGACTCAAGATAAAGAAAAACTAAAGTAAGAAAAGAAAACGTACCAGTGGGTTGCCTCCCACTAAGCGTTTGTTTTTAAAGTCATTAGCTTGACTTGACAACCATTAGGCATCTGGTGGACGAGAGTGTGGTAATGAATGCCTCGCAGAAAATTTTCGCCTCATTCATGGTGGAGTATAAGCCGTCGGTGCATGAGAACAACCAAGGAAGTGAGGAACATCAGCTGGGCGGGGTCTTGGTGGGACACTTCTTTTCCCTGAAAATCACCAAAAGAAGAAACAAGCGCTCTACGATAATCTTGTGGCTTGGTTAACTGTAAAACAGTCTTTGTACTTTGAAAAGTCTTATTGATGATAGCGGGTGGTTTGGGTCGAGTAGGTGCGTACCTTTGCTTTTCCTGGGGTGATTGGAGTGTGGGAGGTTGATCTTTCTGCTTGACAACAGCACTAAGGCTGTGTTGGTCAGATTTCTTCACTTTTTCTGCAATTCAACTCTGAAATTCTTGTCTCCATCACAAAAACATCATCCTCTAACAACATGTCAGTAACTAGAACTTTGTCATGGACCTTAGGTTGAAAGAGATGATCACCACTCCAATCCTCAAGCTTAGAAGCTTGCTTATTCACTTGCTCACTAGGACCCAACTCCTTCACCACAGTAATGTCTATGGAGGTTTCTACAGAGAAAGTTTGACCATCAATGGTGGGTGTTTTCCTCAGCTTGTCCATCTCAAAGTTCATAACCTGATCACCCACTTTCAAAGCAATTTTCCCTCCTTTCACATCGACTAGCGCACCAGCCGTGGCTAAAAAGGGTCTACCAAGGATAAGAGGATCCTTAGGCTCAACATTATACTTAAGAACTATGAAATCTGTGGGGATTATCCACTCTCCAATTCGCACCGGTACATCTTCGAGAATCCCTTCGGGTATCCGCACACTCCTATCCGCGAGAATCAAAGAGATTTTTGTTGGAGTAAAATCGGTCATCCCTAGATTTTCCGCAACTGAATATGGCATCAGACTTACACTCGATCCCAAATCACACAAAGACCCCTTAAACTTGTCATTGAAAATCGAACAATCCAACACAAAACTCCCCGGGTCTTTTAATTTCTCTGGAATTCGATTTTGAATGATAGCACTACATACCTCAGAGATCATCATAACACTCTCCTCTTGGTTAATGTCGGAAGTGAGCATCCTCTTCAAGCATCTTTTAACAACCGGCGTAGTCTTGATGGCATCAATCAACGGTATCTAAATAGTAAGCTTCTCCATCATCGCTTTGCACTTAGCATCATATAGCTCCTGCTTGGACTTCTTAGGGTTCCGTGGGAATGGTATTTTTGGCGTGTAAACTCACTCTACTGGAACTTGCTGCTTCTCTGTTGTTCGCTCTGCACTCTGCTTCGTGATGGGTGTATCGACACAGGTTGTTGGTGTCGATCGACACAGGTGTTTCTATCTTGTCATTACTCCCAGCGCACGCTTCTGTGGTCTCCTTCGGCTGTGCGTTTTTCTGTTCCTCTTGTTCCAGAATCACGGGTTCTGAGCTGCTTGATGCAGGCATGGGTGTCGATCGATACCGGTGAGTGGTGTCGATCGACACTGAATCCTCATTAGCAAAATCCGCTTCAACTTCTTCAAACTCGGCGAGCTTCTCTGCGTGTTGTTCCCTTTGCAAGACCGGATTTAATTCTTTTCCACTCCTCAAAGTAATAGCGTTGCAATGGTACCTCGGATTTGCGTCTGTCCTTCCCGGAAGGGTACCGTCTTGTCTCTTCACCGTGCCCGCGGTTTGTGCTACTTGGGTGTCAAGATTTTTCACATGGGTGTTCAACGCTTCTAACTTGCTATTCAGATCGGTATACATGGCATCCATCTTCCCGTTAAAATCCACTGTAATTTTCTGTTGCCCCTCCAAAATCTGTTCAAGCATGGCTTTCATCTCGTTCTGTTCGGGCTGAGCGGGAGGTGTTTGATAAGAAGATGCTCCGTAATTTCTGGTGAAGTTTCCGCCACTCTGATTTGGCTTCTGGTACTGAGTGTTTTGACCGCTCGTGAAGCTGCTCCTCTGTCCGAAATTGATGTACCCACCACGGTTTTGATTATTCCCGTACCTTTGATTTTGAAAACCGGTTCCGCCGATGTAATTTACGTCTTCTTCGTTGCACTCTTCATCTGGTTCAAAGGTCTCTACTTCAATAGCAAATTGAACTGATTTCTTGCTTACCAAGATGTTGTGGACTGAATCTAATTTATTTTTCAGCTCGGCAATCTGTTTCCCATCAATTTTTCCAGCAGCTTTTTGCCTCTCAAAATCTGCATTCTTGGTGCTGTTACTTGACGCTAAGTTATCAATCAGTGCTTCAGCTTCTCCACGAGATCTGGTGTTCAAATTCCCATTGCTTGCTGAGTCCAAAGCCATCTGATATCTCTAGTCTACACCGCGGTAAAATATCCCTAACAGCTGAACCTTAGAAAAACCATGGTGCGGACAGTCCCGTTGATAGGCTCTAAATCGAACCCAAGCTGTTTTGAATGCGTCTGTCGGCCCTTGAGTGAATTGTAGAATGTTGTTCCTAAGCTCCTCTGATCGTGCATCATCATAAAAATTCCGCAAAAATGCTTTCTTAGTTTCATCCCAATTGGGGAGAGATCATGTCGGCAACTGTTTCAACCAATAAGCTGCTTCACCACTAAGAGAGTGTGAGAAAAGCTTACAAAATAAATAGTCGTAGCTGACTCCATTGTGCTTCATGCTAGTAACCAGGTCTTCAAACCTCTCAATATGATCCATCGGATGTTCATGACTCAGCCCGTGAAAAGGATGCTGTCCAACCAAAGTGTAGTAGGATGGCTTCAGCTCGAAATCATTCCTATCAAAGGTAGGAAGTCTGATGGCGGATCTGTTCCTATAGAACTCGACTGGTCTGTTAAAGTCCGCTAGTGTTCACTCTCTGTCATCTTGACCTTGTACTCGCGCTCCTCCTTGCGCTTCGTTAGCGGCTACGCCAGCAACCGGAAAAATAGGATTTCCGTTTGCGTCGAGCCTCTGCCCTTGGGCGTTGCACACATGACCGTCCTGGTCCGTAAGAATTCTGTTGTAAAATCACAGGGTTCATCATTTTGGCTGCCTTCTTTGTTTTCCGGTTCGTACGTTCGATTCTTCCAAGCTCGTTGATCGGAAAATTCAAAAGCTCGGTGTTCTTGTTGCTCCGAATAATGCGTCTAGGCATACACCTGAAACACCACGAACAAAAGAAAATAACAAAAGTGAGTAAAAATAAAAGAAATACTTAGTCTAAATTCTACACTTAAATCTATCGGAAACTCAGAAGAGTCCCCGGCAACGGCGCCAAAATTTAATATGCTCAAATTATCCCTTTAGAGCTACTCTCTCAAATTAAGAGATCACGGTAGTACTTAGGGGTCGAATCCACAAGAACTCAACGGTTTCACGATAGATTTATATAGTTTCGAATTCAGCTAAGCAAATATGATTAAAAATAAAGACAAAGCAATAAATTAAAATCGGTTGTTTTGAATCAGATGGGAAAACATTAGGTTCAGGGAAATTCTCAGGAAATCAATGGTGATGCGAAAATCAATATTAATAAAATCGAATTAGGAACAAGCTCTAGAACTCAACACAATAATTAAATAAACCAACTCTCGCTGCGAATAAATAATTATCAATTAAACCTAAGAAACCAACTCTCGCTGCGAATCCTAAAGTCTAATATCAAATAGCTTAAGAAATCAACTCTCGCTGCAAATCCTAAATACTCGATTTTAGCACAAGTTGATAGGTTCACAATTTAACTAATCCAAATCTCTTTGCAATTAATCAAATCGGCAATCTAGGTTTATTCAAGCTCAAAACCACACTCTCGTGTCAATTTATAAACCTAAGAACAAGTTTCTAGGTGATCAATCTTAAAACAAGCATTAAACATACCCTAGATTATCAAGTTTGAATCCTATTAAATCAATTAAAGCATAACACCATGAAAACCTTTATGAGAATCCCCAAACCTAATTATGAAACTACTCACACATATCCATGGAAATCAAAGACATGAATAGAATAGATATCATATAAATCAAAAGAGAGAAATAGAAAATAGGGGTTCGAAATCTTCTCTCAAAGTATAACAAAGTAAGGTCAGCCCCCAAAGCTCTCAATCTCCCTTAGAGTTTCTTGCTAAAGCCAAAGATAAAGATAATAAAACCTAAAAACCCTAATTTATAGTCTAAAACATGATTTGGGGTCTTCTGTCAACATCAGGAACTTCTGGGCAAAAGTTGCAATTCTTTAAAAATGTGATTCTCCGCGTGTGTGCCCCCGTGTCGATCGACACCAATAGTCATAAACGAGACTTCACAAGATGGTTGCTCTAGAAATGCTCCAAATCATCCAAAAACTCCCAAATTGGTGTAAACCTGTAAAAGACTCAAATAGGACTCGAAAGACACATACGAGACTCGATTATATACATATATCATGGCATAAAACCGGTAAAAACCATGATATATCAAGTACGCGGACCGAGTCTCAACCCACCGCCACCACTCCCTGATCCTTCCAGTGATTCTCATCACCTTTAGGCGTCATTTCATTCGAGATAATGACGTTAAACAAGCGCTTAGTGGGAGGCAACCCACTGTAACGTTTTCTTTTCTTAGTTTAGTTTTTCTTTACCTTGAGTCATTTTTTTCTGTTTTATTTTGCGTCTTATGTTAGTCCTGACCTTGATAACTTGATTAGTATGCTATGTGAAACAACCGCATTTTTTTTTTTTTGCAATAATAATATTCCCATAAATATTATTAAACAAAACACAGATAACGATTTATTATAAACCAATAAATTTGAAATCAAACTAACCACTTAAACATTTTACAAATACTACAGCTTAACACAAAAGCAACAACAACTCAAACCCACGAGTCCTAATCATCCCCTCCTTACTGCCTCGATTCCACGATCACACTTTTTCTTTTCCTGCATCAAATAAAATGAGATGCATAAGTATTTCGATAAATACTTAGTGAGGCGATCCTCCCATCTACAGGCTAACAAATAATTAAGATAATTAATATAAATTATCACGAAAATACCGACTACATCAAACATCTCATGAAACACTCGATCTAGACCCCCATAGATCGTAAACGGCCTATAATCACGAAATCTCATCAGTTATCAAAATTATTTATTTAAGCCTATGGTCCTGCACTCACCTGGATCACGCACGGAAAATTTCCCGAAAAAATATTGGAATTCCTCGGAATCTAACAGAATAATTAACCCCTAAAAATCTCGAACGCGACCTAGAAATAATTAAAATAATATTAATAAATTAATCATAACTAATTACCCACTAAAAACTAATAATCCAACTCCTTCTCCACTCAGCAAAATTACAGCCGCCCACCACCATCTTCACTCAACACCTCCACCAACTCCATCACTCACCACCACCACCGCATCACTTTCAACCACTCTCAGCCGCGATTTCTTAAACTCCGATTTCCGGCAAAAATTTTCATAATAATCCAAATCGGCCAGTTGTTCTGGAAAGCTGACATCCGGGGCTTTCTAGTGATATGTAGAACGTCTCCTAACTCTCTACGGTTCACCGGGAAACTGCCCTTGAAGTTGGACAGCGGTAGAATTCGATCTTCAACAAATCCGCCTCAGAAGAACGGCCATAAATTTCTGACCATAGTCCCGAATTGAAATCCGCTTGCGGTTATGGCTAGATACAGATGTCTTGTATCTCTCCATAAAATTTCAGAAGAAAAGGATTCGATTTGCTCCTCCGTTTATCTTTTCTCCTAGAACGGGTTGGATCTGCTCTTGATCTCACACCACCGTCTCACCCTCAACTCGATCTCCACAGCCACAAACAAACACAGAAAAACAACAAGGAGACAAACTCTTACCTTGATGAAGGAATCACGTCTCCCACAAGGCACAACAACCACCGTGCTCTTCCCTCTCGCTCTTTCCTTAGCTCACGCCAAAACCCAAGCTTAAACTCTCTTTCTCTCTTCTTTTCACCTCTCTCTCACTCTATGCTCAGCTCTCTTCACCCACAAAAATGGTGAGTTCAGCGCAAGGAGGAGAAGGAAGAAGACAAGGAAAGTCAAAACCAAACTTTCCCGAAATTGTAACAAGGTCCCTCAACTTCTGCTGCTTTTCAATTCGCCCCAAACTTCCGAAACGATTTATGACACCCCCAGAACAAATCTAAATTAATTATTTCAACCCCATAATTAATTTCTTGGGATTTTTCTAAGGTTCATAAACTCGAAAGAATTCTGAAATAATTCAATTCATTAATTTTCCGGAACACGGGTGTTACAATTCTCCCCCACTAACATAGATTCAACCTCGAATGTACGTTACCGTTCATCTCCAATGAACCGTCCATCTCCAATGAACCCTAATCGTCGCAACGATTACTTAAAACTTGGCCAACCCGGCCAACTCAACACACACAAGAGGTCTAATACCAACCTCCGAGGTTTTCCCATTCAGTCTCTATGCCTATGACACCGCAGCATCATCTGTACTTATTGCTCACACACAAGCCAAACCCCATCACTCAAGACACCGCAGCATCTCCGAGTTCTGGCCATCTGCCATATCCCGCAGGATATCTATCATACCTCGCAAGGTATCCACCATTCCACTCCACTCAAGACGCCGCAGCATCTCCGAGCTCTGCGTATCTGCCATATCCCGCAGGATATCTACCATACCACTCCACTCAAGACGCCGCAGCATCTCCGAGTTCTGGGTATCTGCCGTACCACTCCCCTCGGGTAATATAACCTCTCGATATCCCATACCACACAATTCTAGGCAATATATCCTACGTCTAGGATATACTCCTTATGAATCCACGATATCACATATTCCTCTAGGCTATACAACTCCCGAGTCTGGGTACAATGCCACTCACACTCTCAAGACACATAGTCCTGCGAGCTATCGGCACCAGGGGAACTAGTCCTCTCAACGAGCAATAAGTCACACATCTATAAGCATCTCAACTGAACTACCTCCCGTGATCCATGTAAATCCTCGCAAGGTAACACCGGCATCACTCATATTCCGCACCCGGAATATCTGCCGTGCATAACCAATAACCAGGCTATGGCACCGCCCTTGCGCACCTTCCAGTGTCGGCTTGCTTTAGAGAAACTTGTCAAGACAACTATGACTAGGCTAGCTTTACTCAAAAATTCTTCGCATTTGATCGTCAATACAAACGTAATAAAACAAACAAGTACCATACGTCTGCAATCTGACCCACCACATCGAACGGCTAAGACTAGCTTTATCACTCAACAGTTCTCCGCAGTAAAACGTCAATACAAACGTAATAATTTAAACAAGTACCATACGTCTGCAATCTGATTCACCACATCGAACCGCTAAGTGAAAACCCGGTCCCGTCACTTGACTCATTTTTCCGAACCAGCTTAACTGAAAAACGCAACACTCACAACAGCAATAAGAACATCCATCTTATTACTCTTCGGCATTAACGCTTTTAACACTAAAACGTAATGCCACACCATGACTCCCAAAGTCATCAATAATAAGAAATACTCATCTTATTATAAAAAGTCATAATGTAACATCGTTCTACACAATGGGAATGCAAAATGAAACACATAGCATACAGCTACAACTCAAAACTGGAACCGCTCGATGGAACTCAAGCCGCAGCTTGCTTCTGGAACCACTTTTGGAACCTCGCTTCCATCCTAGCCTCTGGCTCCCAAGTTTCCTCCTGCACCCCGTCACAGTCCCATAGAACTCGCATCATCGGAATCTTCTTCTGACGAAGCTCCTTAACCATCCGCTCGAGAACCCTCAAAGGTCTCGCCTGAACGGTCATATTGGGCTGGAGATCGGACGGAATCTCAGCCAATACCTCGTCACCCCTATGCAAACACTTCTTAAGCATCGACACATGGAATACCTTGTGAAATGCCTGCATAATCTCGGGTAACT
>VBRH01001201.1:4463-21406 GCA_014578085.1 Cardamine resedifolia | reverse complement strand
ATGTTAATTATCTTAATTATTTGTATAAACAGTCTGTAGATTGGAGGATTGTCTCACAAGGAGATGCATAAGTATTTCGATAAATACTTAGTGAGACAATCCTCCAATCTACAGACTGTTTATACAAATAATTAAGATAATTAACATAAAATATCACGAAAATACCGAATAAATCAAACATCTCATGGAAACACTCGATTTAGACCACCAGAGATCCTAAACGGCCTATAATCATGAGATCACATCAATTATCAAAATTATTCATTTAAGTCTATGGTCCTGCACTCACCTGGATCATGCACGGAAAAATTTCTGACGAAAAACTGCAATTTTTCAAAAACTCACGGGATGAATAACCCTATAATAAATCCGAACGCGACCAAAAAAGAAAGTAATAAAATAAAAACAATTAAATCACTATTTTATTATAACTAAACCGGTAGTAAACCGGACCAAACGTCTTCTTCCTCGCACGCCTTCTTCTTCTTCTTCCTTCTCGCTGACTCTCTGCAAATCCTTCTAGCCGCCTCTCTGTGGTCTTTCTTCTGGCAGTCTCTCCGTGAACTTCTTCTGGCCGTCGAGACATCACCACCAACAGAGGAAGTTCATCTCGCGGAAGTCCCGGTCACGTCACCCTCGTCGGCCACCGTTCCGGTCACCTTCCCGTTGCAACCTCACGTCGTTGATCCTCCACACCACGCTATCTACCTTGCCACGACTCTGCATCTAAGGTTTCTCTACCTTGGATCACGTCCCCGTCGTCTTCTACGACAAGTCACCGCATTGTAACTAAACACCGACGCCACAACATTCTCTGATCCTAACACTACAAAATCAAACTGAGACGAGAGCTTACCAAGACGATGATGTTCTGGCTTCCCAAGCACGGAAAATCCCGTACTTAGCTCCGCCGTTGAACTTCCCTCACGCGATCTCCTCCTTTCTCACGATTCTCCGGCCACGAACTCTTCCGGCAACGGCGCCTTGCTTGATCACTTGCTCACAAACCTTCCAACTCAGCTGAGGATTCGCACCACCGTATGAGGATCGAGAGAAGTGAGGCGTGAGATTAAAGAAGATGATCGCGTAGGGTTTCAACCCATTCTTGAGAAATTATGCTTAAGCCCTTCAATTTTCTGATCTTTCTATAACCGCCCCGAAACTTTTAATTCTATCAAATAAACACAGCGAAAGAATTCTAATCTTCACAAACCAACCCTTAACTTTCGGATTCTCTTTTAAACACCCCAAACCTTAATTAGTTCCCTAAACAGAAACCCGCTATTTAAACAAAAATAACCGGATGCTAATTAAAATTTCCCGTTTTCCGGGACACGGATGTTACAACTTGATACTAAGTCTCATAAGTATTTTTTTGTTTTTTTCATGACTAAAGAAAAGTGACAAAGAGAACTTTGACTATTTTTTATAGAACTTGATTAAAGTTACTTGAATGAATGACATCTAAAGCTAGCACATGCAAATTTTATTTACAATCGATAATGAGTTATACTACAAAACGTTTTACCTTTTCATCTAGTTTATGCCTAAATCCTCATGCTTCTAAGTTTATGATTCTGTTACACCACAAGAAAACAGCCGGAGACAGACGGAAAAATTCATCGGAAATTCGTCGGAAATAGCCATTTTTGACGGATTGTTCTGTCTGTTCTAGCGTTGGAAATCCGTTGATGTTTTTGACGGATTTCTGACAGACTTCCAGCGACCTATATTCTGACGGATCACCGACATAAATCATAGTCAGAATTACAGAAATCCGTCCAATTTTCCGAAAGATTTTCGACAAAAACCTAAGGGTGATTTTCCGACGGAAATCCGACAGAGTTCTTACAGACTCGTTTCCGACGGTCTAATTTCTAATGGATTTCTGACGGGCATATTTTCTACTGGTATCACACATACACTTTTTCGGCAAATTTTTGACGGATCGGTAAAATATATTTTTTAATAATTATAAATTTATATTTTTTTGTTTTTATAAAATTATAAAAATTAATTACAATTTAAAGCGAAATGAAAATTTTAATTAGAAATTAAAGATAAAATAATTCAAAATCCAAAAGAAAATATAAAATAGTTATAAAACAAATAAACATAAAGAATGAAAAAACTAGTCCGTGAATCGGGCCATGAATGCATCCATCCACTCTTTCATTACTCGGAGTCGCTGCTTCTTCGCTTCTCGTTCCTCTTCTATCTATGCTTCTTTTGCTCTTGCCTGCTCTTTTTCCGCTTCTCATTCGTCTTCTATGGTTTGGATCTTCACCTTCAAACCCTTATTTCGGCGATCTTCTCTCCGAGTGTCGCCCTTAGCTCTGGGATCTCCAGAAAGTCGTGAACAAGCACACGATGGAGAATATGAATCGTGTGGAAGGAAAAAAATGCGACATTTGGTCTTCGGAGTAGCATGCGAAACAAATTAAAAGTTAAAATTATATAAATAAAAATTAGAATTTGATAATATATAAATAAAAATAATTATAAACGTTACTTATTTCATAAACGAATTCGTTCAACTTCTCGGGAGGGGGGGGGGAACTTCGGTGCAGAGAGGAGTTCCATCAACGATCGGTTGGGATAGGAGTAACTCATCACTAAGCTTTCTCATGTTCTCGACGATATCCCGAGCAACCGCATCTTGTATTTGACCGGTTTTTCTGTTGGTGTGGGCACTAGCAACCTAAGATTTTTTAACTATTTATTCTTGTGTTCGGTTTTTTTATTGGTGGGATAGATTTTACTTAGATAGAAAAAAATGAATATAATTAATCTCTTAATATAGGTCTACAAACCTTTAACATTAAATAAATTAAAATATATGGAGTATTATTTTGATCTGATGATGATATAGGAAATAAATTAACTACTTTATATCAGAAGTTGATCCGTTAGAAGGAATTGAGTATGTATCCTCATAAAATTATCATTGTTCTTCCTCTGAGTCTGAATGCAACCTATCATCACCGATTTGGATGAAATCAACCACATGATCGATATCAAAAGAATTTTCACCTAGATCTATTGGAACACTTCTTGTTGGATGCAAAATATCATGTTCAGGAACTCCATAAATTCTTTCTCTTGGGTTAATAGCAGTCATTGTGATCCAAAGATCTAGCCGATGTGTTACTTGTGGGTAATGTAGCAAACTTAAAACAAATAATATTAATTTGTTAAATACGCCGAACCTAATATACAAGTAATAACACATATATTTTTTAATAATATAAATTAATCGAATATACCTTGTCTGCTGCTAATAATAAATCACTATTAATAATCTCGAAAAAATGTCTTCTTTTCTCTCTTAAGGCGACAGAGAAGGCGATGCTTCTAACCGCCATTTCTTCTCTTCTGAGTCGATTCCGACGGTTTCTTACCCTGTCTTTTGGGTCTCTGTTGTCGGTTTTTGTCCGTTGGGAGTTATCTCTGACGGTTATGGGTTTCAATTTCAACTTCCCAAACCGCCATGGATACTCTCTATAAATCTATGTTCTGTTCTTCCAAATTTTCTTAGAAACGCAATTCACTCAAAGATGGGGGGACAATATCCGGTGACGTATGCAAGAGATTACTCTTGGAATCAATGATGCTCCAATTGCGTTGCCAAAATCGGTATGTGTCAAGCGGCGCGAGCGAATAGGTTTTCTATCATTGGGGCTTTGGTGAATACAAGGAAACAGAATATGAGAGCTTTGATTGGCCAGTTACCTCGTGTTTGGGGAATGGAAGATAGTGTTGTAGGGCGTATTGTTGATGCAAGATGCTTTCAATTTGTTTTCCAATCTGAAGAGTCTCTGAATCTGATTTTGCGGAGAGACCCTTGGTCCTTTAGTGAATGGATGCTTGTAACCCATCGAATGGTACCAAATATGCTAGATGAATCTATGAAGATCATATCTTTCTGGACTCATATTCATGGAATTCCGTCACAATACCTCACCCTGATGGTTAACGCCATTGGTAACTCTAAAGGACGAGTTTCTGGCGTTGACTTTGATGAAAATGCTGCGCAAGTAAGCTTTGCTCGTGTGAAACTCGATTGGAACATTGATAATCCTCTACGTTTCCAACGCAGTTTCCAATTTGGTCATGATGAAAGTGCTATCTTGGCTTTTCGCTATGAAAGACTCCGCAATTTATGTATTACATGTGGGATGATAACACACGACAAGAAAGAGTGTCCTCTCCGTTTTGATGCCGGCGATGAAGATCCTGATTTTTCCTGATGAAAATAACGATGATGACTTGGAGAAGAAAGTTTATGATCAGACTTGAACTCTTGATCAAATCAAACCTGAAGAGACATGTATAAAACGCTGCAAGTTTGATCCATCTATGGTTGTTGGACCATCAACATCATCAGAGATTAACAGTGAGAAATCATTATCTCTGATTTTGGATAAGGATCTTACAGCGGAAATTTGACGTTATTTACAGGCCAAAATGGCTAAAGGCAAGTTTACTGATGAAGATTTCCTCAACCTGATTCATGAGTACTCAATGGAGGGCGTTGCAAGGGCTTGTGTTAAACGGGCTAGGAATGGTGATGATTTACAAGGAGTGATCAACATAAACGACAATGATGGTGTGAAGATCCCAGGGGTAACTTCTAGTATCAATGTCCCACACGGAATGGTGTTGTCTGATATGTCCAAAGGACTTGAGTTTCTTATGCAGCAAACAGAGGAGGAATGTGATGCGATGATTCGTAGGTTCAAAGGTACTTTCAAATAGGAAGTATACGCTGATGCATATGAAGATTTTGCTACATCTGGTGGCACAAGTAACCAAGTAAAGAGAAGGAAAGTGGAAATGGATTTGATGATTCAAAGTTCTCCTCAAGCTAAGACAGATCGGATGGTCCTATTTCTGATCAAACAAGAGAACCTGATGGAGGAATCGGAAGGCTCGTATGAAGATGGTTTGCGTATAGACGGAGGGGCAGGGGGCCAGGTACCCCCACCAGTCCCATAAGATCATCTCCTGGAACTGTCAGGGCCTCTGTGCGCCGCTGACTAAAGCAAGGCTGAAGGAGCTATGTGGCAAAGTTTCTCCAGACATTTTATTTTTAGTTAAAACAATGAATAAGTGTGATGTTGTTAGGGACATGTGTGTGTATTTAGGCTTTGATAATGTATGTATTGTTTCCCCATCTGATAGAGGTGGTGGTTTGGCAATGTTTTGGAAAAAGGATGTAATCATAAATAAGCTTTTCCAATATGTAAGGATGATTGATATTTATGTGGAATACAATGGTATGAATTTCTATTTGTTTTTATGGACAACCTATTCCACAAAATAGACATGAATTGTGGGAACGTTTGGAACGTAAAAGTATTACAAGACAAGGACCTTGGATGTTAGTTGGAGACTTCAATGAAATACTATCAAATGATGAGAAGAATGGAGGACCGGACAGAGACGATAAGAGTTTTCAAGATTTTAAAAACATGGTCAACACTTGTAATATATCTGATCTTCGGTACAAAGGAAATCGCTTCTCCTAGGTTGGTGAAAGAGGTATTCACACAATTAAATGTTGCCTGGATAGAGTTATGATTAATGATGAATGGTTAGCACATTTCTCGGCTTCGGAAATAGAGTTTCTCCCACTTTACGGCTCAGATCACCGACCAAACTTTAACCACTATAGCATACTCCGATGGCAAACGGGAAAAGCAATTTTGTTTTGATAAGAGATTACTTAACATCCCATATTTTAAAACTATGTTTACTCGGGATGGAAAGCCAGAACTTTACGCCCAAATTATACTATCATTGACCAAATACGTGAATGAAAATCAATGGCATATTGTAGGCGTAAAAACAATCTCAATGCATCAAAACATATTGAAGAGTTAAAAGCAGAGCTGGATATAGCTATGTCCTCGTCGGGTCCTATCTATCCCAAGGTTGCGAGAAGATTTGGCCTTAGCATATCGAAATGAAGAGATTTATTGGAAGCGTAAAAGTCAAAACAATTGGCTGGCAGAAGGAGATCGAAACACAAAAAAATTTCATGCGTGTACCAAAACATATAATCCATGCGATACAAGATACTACTGGAAAACTTTCCGAGGTGATAAAGAGATTGGAGAACATGTTGAAGCATACTTTAAAAATATTTATAAAAGCAATAATAATCCCATTTTAAATTTGATCTTTGATGGCTTTATACCTACTGTTACAGAGGAAATTAATACCATTATCACTAAAGAATTCTCTGACCTGGAAATTTATAATGTTGTTTGTAATATCGGTGCAGACAAAGCCCCAGGTCCAGATGGTCTTACGGCTAGATTTTATCAACAATGTTGGGATGTATTGGGAAAAGATGTGATTAAAGAAGTACACCACTTCTTTCTCACATCAACTATGAGACAAGGAGTTAATCATACTAATATTTGTATGACTCCAAAAATCGATAAACCATAAACTCTTTTAGATTACTGTCCAATTGGTCTTTGTAATGTTCTATATAAATTCATTTCTACACTCCTGGTTTCACGTCTCAAACTTCATTTAGATAAAACCATTTCTGAATCACAAGCAGCATTCATACCGGGTCGCATGATTTTAGATAATGTCATTGTTGCACATGAACTCATGCATTCTCTCAAATCTAGAAAGCGAGTTTCTCAAACATATATGGCAATAAAAACTGAGATGAGTAAGGCGGGTTGAATGGGATTTTCTTGAAAAAACAATGAGAGCTTTTGGTTTCTCAGAAATTTGGATTAGATGGATAATGACTACCGTTAGAACGGTTAATTATTCTGTCATTAATGGAAATCCCCAAGGATATATTACTCCCCAAAGAGGGTTACGACAAGGTGATCCTTTATCACCATATTTATTTATCCTTTGTGCTGATGTAATAAGTCATCTATTGAATGTTAATGCACGAAAAGAGAATATCAAAGGAATTAAAATAGGAAATGGTGTACCTCGTATTACCCATCTCTTGTTTGCAAATGATTCTCTATTTTTTTGCCAAGCCAATCAAAAATATTGTCTAGCCATCAAGGAAATTTTCCAAATTTATGAACTGTGTTCAAGACAAATGATCAATCAAGAAAAATCTTTAATAACATTTGGTTCTCGAATACATGGAAATACACAAAAAAAGACTAGAAAAAACTTTGGGGATTAATAATCAAGGAGGTGGTGGAAAATATTTAGGGCTCCCTGAACAATTTGGAAGAAAGAAAAATGAAATGTTTAAATACATTGTTGAAAGAGTACGCCAACGTACTTTATCATGGAGTGCTAAATATTTATCACCATCTTGCTTTAAACTCTCCTTTCAAGTCATCTAGGAAATAGATAGTATTAGTTTACAATTCTGGTGGGAAAAAAGTGAAAAAGCATGGAATACCTTGGGTTGCATGGGGAAAACTTTAACTTTGGAAGAGTGAAGGGGGTTTATGCTTTCGAAATCTGGAGCCCTTTTAGCCAAACAAACATGGAGATTACTCAAATTTCCAAATAGTCTTTTTTCTAAAAAATTTAAATCCCGATATTACAGAGATGACCATATTTTTGATGCAAAATCAAGACCTTATCAGTCCTATGGATGGTCATCAATTTTAACGGGGATAGATTTATTAAAAAAAAGTATGTTACCATATCATTGGAAATGGAAAATCTTCAAAAGTTTTCAAAGATTCTTGGTTACCTATCGATCCACCCAGAGCAGCGGTCTCTGATCATCAACCTGAAAATATGCTAGTTACGGATCTGATTAAATTTCAAGGAAAATTTAGATCATGGAATGAAGAAGTACTGGATATTGCCCTGACAGAAGCAGACAAACAACATGTTCGAAATATTTACTTAGCTCAAAAGCAAGAAGAAGATAAAATAGTGTGGAATTATATGTCACATGAACATTACTCTGTGAAAACGGGGTATAGGTTAGCAAGAAAAATCCTTAACTTTAATCTCCAACCTATCCAAGCTCCACATGGAAATCTAGAATTAAAAAACAATGTGAGGAATTTACCAGTAATGTCTAAACTAAAACCATTTCATTTGGCGAGGTTTATCAAAGGCTATAGGGACGACAACTATATTAAATACACGTCGTGTCAGAATAGACAAAAAATGTCTCAACAAACGTGGAGAATTTCACAGTTGCCGTTCATATCCCATTTTTTTATCATTTAATGATATAGAGGAAAAATTAAATTTTCTCCTTAATATTCAAAATGAAAAAAAAAACCTTTCTAAGGCTCAACGAATACTACCCTTCTGGATACTGTGGAGGATTTGGAAGTCAAGAAACAATTTGTTATTTAACTAAAAAATAATTTCACCAAAGAAGGATATAGATCTTGCAAAAGTTGATGTAAAGGAGTGACTCAAAAATAATGACATTCCCACACATGCTAACATCCCTACGGAACAAGTTTTTTGGGCCAGACCAAGTAAATGTTGGTTAAAATGCAATTATGACGCTGCTTTTGATCAAATAAGTCATCAAGCATATCATACAGTGGATGGATCATACAAAGTGAAGATGGTGCTGCTAAATACTGGGGAAACTCCAATCTTGGTACAATGGCAACGCCTCTAGAAGCTGAATGTAAAGCATTGTTAGTTGCATTACAGGTTGCATGGTGCAAAGGTTTTAGAAGACTTATTTTTGAAGGCGATTGTCAAGTTTTAGTAAATACTATCCAGGGCAAAGGTGAAAAAATTTTAATCTTGAATCTATGTCGAGATATTGAAATGTGGAGAAAGAAGTTCCAGGATATTTGATTTACTCATATACAAAGAAGCAACAATGAAGCCGCAGATACCTTAGCAAGCCAGAGACCTCCAAATAACATTTACTTTTCTAATTGTATTTACCCTCCTTTTTGGTTTGTATTGTGACTATATTTATTCTCGTTTAATATAATTATTATTTGCCGTAAAAAAAAAAGGACCTTGTCTGCTTGTGACACTAGGATGAATGATTCATATTTAATTAGCCTCCATCTTGAATGTACAGATGTCACGCCAAATTGGTCCACTCTAACACCACGCCTAGGGAATAGATCATATCAATTACACATAAAAACAATGCATCTCAAGTCCAACATTCCTGGGTAGTGCACTTCTAATATTTTTTCGGAATGTCGTAGTAAACAACGTCACCACATTGAGCCGAAATGCCATAATCTGAAGTTGGTCTTGTTCTATCTTCCTCATGAATCCTAAACGCAAATCCCCTAGTGCAATACATTGGGTATGAAATGGTAACGTAGTTTGAACCGTTAACAAATTCCACTAACCATGTGGAAAATGGTTGACTATTTTTCATTTCTTGAGAAACTTAGGAAAATTAGTAAAAAATTATTCCAAATAATTAATATAAACTAAATTTCTTGAGAAATTTAATTATATAATTATATTTTATTATTAATATAATATAAAATCATTCCTTGAGAAACCTAGGAAAATAAACACTTACATAAAATTGTAACCAAGGCGAAAAATCTATCTCCTTATGTTGGTCAAGTTCTTCTTCTGACTTATCCGGATAATAGCCGCGTATTAATACCATTTAAATCCTGTTAAAAAACCACAAAAAATCTAAGAAAATAAATTTATCGTTGAATGTTAATTAGTCTTCTTGGTATATCATCAAAGATCCACTCCTCATTCCAAACCTTTGTATCCTTACCATTACCAATAGACTTCATCAACCCTTGTTCCAACAACTCTCTACCAAAGAGAATGCTCCTCCAAGCATAAGAAGACCGAGACCCAACACAAGCATCCACAAATTTGAGACCCAACACAAGCATCCACAAATTCTTTCCGACTAAAGTATCTTGCTTTGTACACACGGGCCAGCAAAGAATCCAGATTTTCTAAGAGACGCCATGCTTTTTTGGCCAATAGGGCTTGATTAAAATCTTGAATATCCCAAAAACCCATCCCACCTTCATCTTTGGGTTTGCACATTTTATCTCAAGCAACCCAATGAATCTTGTTCTTGTCTTCACATTTCTCACACCAGAATCTTGCCATAGCACTAGTGAGCTTTTGGCACTAAAATTTGCTTGACATAGCATAGACCGGAAAAGCCATTGCTACCGACTTAACCAAAACTTACATGCCTCCCAAAGAAAATGTTTTAGCATACCAACCACTTAGACGAGACTTCAATCTATCAGTGATAAAGCTTAAAATCTCTCTTTTAGAACCACTAAAACATTCCGGTAATCCAAAATAAGTTCCAGCACCACATTCACACTCAATACCCATTTATAGACCCAAGAGATTATGATAATAGAGATCAATTTTCTTACCAAAGATAATTGATGATTTTTGAAAATTGATCGCTTGCCCGATGCATCTCCATATAACTTAAGGCATCGTAAAAATCTCTGAGCATTCCTTAAAAGAGGCACGACAAAGGAATAAACTATTGATACACAGAGTTTTAACCCTATAAAAACTACTGCAAGTGCACAACAAATGTTGTAGCAATATAGGGATCGAATCCACAAGGACCAAGTGTCACACTACGATTCTTTCAGAATAAAACTAAGCTAAGAAAATGATATGATTTGGTGATTGTAGCGTAAACGAAAATAATAAATAAATGGTGTAAATATCAATTAAACCAAGCGCTAGGTCGAAGGTGATTCGAATGAATTCAGAGATCATGAACCAGATAATTATTTAGGGATAATTAAGCACCATCTAGAACTCAAACATGAATGTATAACTAATCCACTGTCGTGGTATCAATTACTTTATATAGCAACCTAAGATTCTAAACTGTTATTTGAACATAGAATTCTAAACAAGCATTAGCGAGCAAGTTCGATTTGTTCAAATCAAATTTCAGTATTACAATTTAGGAGAAGATATTGTTAATGATCCAAATACTGATTTTTACTACATTCTCTGCATTTGTTTTCACTTTCAAGTTCTGAAAATAAAACTTGATACACCCTTCTATTTTAATTAATAAAAAAAATCAAGTGCTAATGGAGAATTCGAAAAATGATTAAAATACTAAAATAGATTTACACAACTCATGTTAACCTGCAAGTTGAATTTGAGGGCACTAAATCATCACAAAAGAGCAGATATGTCATACATACAATATATATATATATATATATATATTTACATACAATAATTTTTTTATATAAAATAATTTTCAATTATGTTTTGGAAATGTGGTTGGTAGCAAGCATGGGATCTAGATCTAATCGAAGATGATACCTTCCATTTGGTACCATAGCAAAAACTCACTACGTGTTTATATATGAGCAAAAGAACCTCCCAAGTATTTCCATATAAGCACACATGTCTCTGATATAAAAGAGATGTCATGATTTTATAATAAATGGATGGAATGGAGGATGAATTTTTTTGTTCATTTATATATGATTCAAATTGTATGGAGGAAAGGGAGGAGATTTTAGTGGATTTGAAAAATCATCAAGATTCACCAATGCTTAAAAATAAGTCTTGATTGATTTTTGGTGACTTCAATGAGATATTAGATGTTGAAGATCACTCGGTAAATATTCACTCAGTGCCAACTAATGGTATGCAAGATTTTCAAGAGGTGATTCTTTACAACTCTTATGGCTTCACATGGTTTATTGTTCACTTTATGCAACAAAAGGGAAGAAGGTTTAGTTTGTAAGAAACCGGATCCGGTTCTTATCAATGATGTTTGGAGTCATTCTTATCCACATGCATATTGTGTCTTTGAACAAGGAGGATGCTCAGATCACTTGCAATGTTGTATTCAAATAAATAAAGAAGTTTTGAAACACATAAGGTTCATAAATGCGTGAACAAGTTTGTTCAGGCTTTAGGTGTTTGATGGAAGGGTTTTGGGGAGGCACTGAATAGTTGTACATGTCGACATATGCAGTGTTTAGATTTTCAAAGAAATTGAAAGTGTTAAAACCAGAATTGTGCAGATTAAGTAAGGAGAAGTTGGGTGATTTGGTGAAGAAGACGAAATAGGCATTTAAGGAGCTGTGTGCGACACATGTTGTTACACTTACATATTAAGATGCTATGAGCATTGAGGCAAGGGCATTTACCAAATGAAACTAGCGGAGTTAGAGGAGAAATTCTTAAGACATAAATCAAAGCTACATTGACAAAATGTTGGTGATAAAATAACGGATATTTTCATCAAGTGGCGAAAGTTCGTGAGGTAAGAAATTATATTCGAGAAGTTATAAAGCCTGATGGTGTGATAGTGAGCTCCCAAGAAGAAATTAAAGTAGAAGCTGTGCGATTTTTTAACGAATTCTTAGGCCATAATGTTGTAGATTATGCTGGGAAATCGGGGGAAGAGATGAAAAATCTATTGAGATTTGAATGTTATGAGTTGGAATCTGATAGATTAATAAGAGAAGTAACAGAGGATGAGATGAAGGATGTGCTTTTTCCGATGCCAGAAAATAAAGCACAAGATCCAGATGGATATACTGTGGAATTTTTTATAGAAGCATGGCTGGTGCTGGAAAAAAGATTTTGTGGTGCTATTGGTTAGAACTTTTACTTTAGGCTTGTTGATGTATAATAGTCTGATTGGTAACAAAAGTTGTAGAAACTGATTGGTAACAAAACTACCAATTGTACAGTTATACCCGATTATACCCAGTATATCTCCGTATTGTACAAGTTGTATCAATGTTCAAACCACTGAGCTACCGTATATTTTTTTTATCATTTTTAATTACATCTATATAACCTTATTTGGTCGAGATTCTAATTTCATTAAGAATAAAATCGTCATTTTACAAAGGTGTGGTATTAGAGATTAACTCTTCCCAAATTGTGGCATTAGAGAAATGGAATCACAAAACTGTAGAACCTGTCAGTTTTTATTAATAACAAAATAAATTTTATTATTAATAAAATTTGAATCAAAGTGAAGTAGTGACATAAACTTATAAATAAATTATTAATAATAAAATTTTGGGAAACAAAATACAAAACTTATAAATAAATAATTAGTAACCAAAAATTTCATCAAGAAATGGGACAAACTGAATAAAATTTGGGCGAATGTGTTTTGCTTCGAGAGCTTCCGGATTATGAAGATAAATATTATAATAAATTTGATACAAATTTCTCAAAGAATCTAAATGGGGTTTTCACGTTTTTCCATTCCAAATTAGTTCCAAATCGGTCATTAAAATTCTTAAGGATATTTTGTTTCTGCGTAGCAATAAACCGACCACCCATTGTGACATGATTGTGTTGTTCCATAACCACAAATTCAAAAAATATAGGTGTCATCTCATCTGACCATTTAATAGATTTCTCAAAGATAATTAAAACACAATTAACCTATCAAAGTCAAATAAATTATAATTAAGTATAAAACTTTTTATTGGAAAAACACTAAAAAATCAGTATATTTTAAATTAATGGCCTTGTAGGTGCATACCTTAGAATCACGGGAAGATGATGCAGATGTTGTAATGCTTGTGGGATTATTAGTTGCTAATAATAGTAATTAATTAACAATTACATTGTTTTTGAATGATTCTTGATACTTGCTAATAATAGTAATTAACTGATAATTACATGCTAGTTATTCATAATTTTATTATTTATTTTGAATGATAAATAATAAATTATTTTGAATAATAAATAATAAATTGTTTTGAATAATAAATAATAAATTGTTTTGAATAATTTTTATGTGTGATTTTTGATGAGATCTTCAACAAAATTTTATTAATTGGTTGTAGTTTATTATTTATTTTGAATTACTTATTAATTAATTAACAAAACAAAAAAAACCTCATTTGAAACTATTATTACGTGATAATTTTTCAACAGCCTCAAAAGTTTCCTATATGAGAAAAAATAAAACTAAGAGACTTTTAAAAAGAACAGTTAAACTTTTAAGGTTTTAAAAAAAAAGTTTTAAAGTGTGATTGGTTGAAAAATAACTTCAAAAACTTTAAAATTATCTATAGTCTTTAAAGTGTGCAACCAATCACCCCTCAATCATTTTTGAAAAAGATTTATACTTAAAGGTATTCATTCTACTATCTTGGATTTAATTCCAAAGAAAATAATGGTGCGGAAAATGAAGGATTACATGCTCATATCTTGTTGTAATGTTATTTACAAAGTGATATCAAACATTTGTGCAAATTGGTTAAAAGAGATCTTACCAAATTTATAGCGCCAAATCACTATGTTTTTATTAAGGATCAGCTACTCATGGAAAATATACTGAGTGTCAAAACTGGTAAAGAACTATATAGAGACTCAATATCCCCTCGTTGTACGGTGAAGATAAATATCTCAAAGGCTTTCGACTCAGTTCAATGGTCATTTCTTCTTACAACATTAACAACTCTTAACTTTCCATAGTCACATGATAAAACTCTGCATTACATCGCCTTCTTTTTCCATTCAAGTAAATGGAGAATTGACTAGTTATTTTTAGAGTCAACGGGATTTAAGACAGAGATGCTCTTTTCGCCATATTTATTTGTAATAAGCATGAATGTTCTTTCAATGATGATTGACAAAGCTGCTACGAATAGGTTGGTTGGGCATCATCCGTATTGTCAAAGTATTAAGCTTACACATTTTTGCTTTGCAGATGATCTCTTAGTATTCACAGATGGAAAGAAGAGATCAATAGAGGACATTATCAATGTATTCTCAGATTTTGCTAAATTCTCGGGGCTGAACATAAGTTTGGAGAAATCCATTATGTTCATGGCGGGAGTTGGGGATACAGTTAGGGAGACAATACTTGATCAATTCCCATTTGATTCAGGTGTATTACCGGTGAGATACAGTAGAACCTCTATAAATTAATAAATTATTTCGGTTCCGAGTTGGACTAGTGTAAAAATTTTCACTATTCGATTATATAATAAGATAATAATTTTTTTAAAACTCCGATGTAAATATATGATCCCATTAATAACATAAATTAATAATCATATAATCATATAAAACTATAAAATATAACTAAGATAATTTAGTGAAATATGATTCTAGTGTTATTTGTTTATTCATAAATTTGTATTTTTGTGTTACTCATCTATAATTTTTCATATTACATAAGAAAACATATGGTATTATCTTCTCAATTTACATCAAAAACTTTTAAAAATTGCATATATAATAATTATTTCTTAACATGTAACTGCCGCTAAAAATATTAAAGTATTATTTTCAATTTCTTACTTTAAATATGAATTATATTTTAAAATTATGCAAATCTCTCTATAAATTAATAATAATTAATTTATGGATAAATTAATACTCTCTCTAAATTAATAAAATCTTCTGGTCCCAACATTATTAATTTATAGAGGTTTTACTTTATATGGGCTAACTTCTATTGACAAAGAGAAAGAGAGTGGAGGATTACAATCCCCTCTATAGAAGATTCGGGGTAAAATAAAATGTTGGACAACAAGATACTTGTTTCAACTCATTGGATTGGTGATCCATAATTTGACAAACTTTTGGACTTAATCTTTCAGACTACCAAAGGCATGTCTTAATGAAATTGATAAGTTATGTTCAACGTTTCTTTGGTTTGTGCATGATTTAAGCACTAAGAAAGCGAAAGTTGCATGGATATACGTGTGTAAGCCTAAGGAGGAAGATGGCTTGAGATTAAGACCATTGGTTGAAGTGATTAAAGTATGCTGTTTTGAAACTGATTTGGAGAATACTTTCAGCGAATTCTTCTCTTTGGGTAAACTGGATACATATTTATTTAATCCGAAAAGGCTCATTCTGGAATGTGAGAGAATCCACATCATTGGGATCATGGATCTGGAGGAGATGCTCAAATACATAAAACTTGCAAAATCATTTCTCAAGGGTCGACGATCTAATTCCACACGAGAACTATCGTATACGATAAGATCTCCACAGAACTAATGCTTCTTTCTATATCAACCTAAAACAAAAGTTAAATACTTTAATACACAGATTGATAGTTCAAATTTAAAATCCACGCGTTTTATAAGTTCGAAACTTAATTACCCATAATCCGTGGTTATCATTAGTTTAATGATAACCAAAAAACTATTAACCAAGTAACTTTTACAGTAAACCGAAATTAACCTGATTTCAACCCTATTTTAACTAAACTAAACCATAAATACCCAAATTACCTGAACTCGGTTCATTATAAGAAATTCACAACTCATAAATCTACAAATCTCTAAATCAAAAATTCCCAAATTCGAAACCCTAGAAACCCAGAAACTCAAAATCATCAAATCTTGTCTTTTTTTTAAACGTAGAAGTTAAACTCAAAATCATCAAATCTTGTCTTTCTTGTCTTTCTTTTAAACTCAAAATCATAAAATCTTGGAAATCTCCCTTCTAACGTAGCTCTTGGCACCCAAAGTATCTTTAGTTTCAGAAGCCTTGTGATTTCCTCTAGAATTCCTCCTTGATAGAAATTGAAATCCTCAGTCATCGAGGTTAAACCAGCACCTGGAGGTAGATCTGATTCCCCTCTAATGCTATTAATGTCTTCGTGCACATTGTACAGATAGACAATGAAGAGCAATTCCCGAATTCAACAGGTAATGGACCACTAAGAGTGTTCCTAGAAACATCCAAAACCTTGAGCTTCTGAAGATTCCCAAATTCTAAAGGTATAGTCTCCTCTAACGTATTCATATACAACAACAATGACCTTAATCCGCGACAATTCCCCAAACTCTCCGGAATCCTCCCAGTCAAAAAATTACCAGAGAAGTCTAAATGTTCAAGCTTTCCACAGTTAACCCCAACATCTTTAGGCAAAGAGCCTTGAAGCCAGTTTAATGGCAAATGCACCACTCTGAAACTCCCAACAAAACCAGGAACACTTCCATTCAACTTATTACCACCTAAGTTCAAAATCTCCAACTTGGACAGATTCTGCAGCGAAT
>VBRH01001200.1:24458-42402 GCA_014578085.1 Cardamine resedifolia | reverse complement strand
GCTGTCCGACACACAAAATCCGGGTAAGAAACCGAATTAAAAACCTCATGACAAGAATCCAAACAACCAAGCTCCGCATACAAGGAAATCAACCCGGTTTGGACATGCGGGTCATTGTCAAAACCACGTCTGATGGTCATACCATGAACTTGAAGCCCTGTCTCACGCATCCCTAACCCCGTGCACGCCTGAACCAAGAAGTTAATAGTGTAATTATCCGGTTTAAGATCATTCCCCGAGCAGAGTATCCTCCTATAAAAATCAAAACTTTTCTCTGGAACAAGGCTCTTGCAATGTGCCCTGATCATAGAATTGAGAGCAAACAATGTAGGTTTATCAGACCTATCCAAGATCTGATTCGCATAATCTAAGTATTTTTGGTTACTCAAAGCCACTGCCTTTACAAACTGACCCACGAGATGATCATCATTAAGTGTCCCATCAACGAAGAGCTTAGCATGGATTTGCCGAACTTCCTTAAACGTAGTGCCGGAATCCAAAAGAGCGATAACTGGATGTTTCACGATTCTACTCATAACTACTATAACATCATCATCATCATCATCATCATCATCATCATCATCATCATCATCATCCTATGCACCTACCTGCAACCATTTTCAACCAAAGAAATATCACAATCTATATAACTAGCTTAGCTGATTTGATCTCATCAAGCAATGCCAATTTAAAAATATTTCGACTTTTATAACCTAAAAGTTCATTTGATTCAATCCTATAAGAGATTGTCTTCTTTGAGACTCAGTTAGACATTTTAGCAAGCACCTGGTGTGCAACACTAAAAATTACCTTTAATGTCTAAAAGGCTCACGAAATTACAAACCCAGGCATCACAAGTTGATAAAGAGAGAGGTGTCAAACCTGAAATCGACGGCTTGTCAACACCGCACCAGTGAGAGCAGAGTTTTCACTGGCCTGGGACTTGTGAGCTCGACGAGCATATCAATTAGTTTAGACTTTTAGAGTGAAAACTAACTTTTTTTCTCTTTCATTAAAATAAATTAATTTTTAATGAAGACCGGATTTAGCTTTTTTTCTTGATATTCTATTTTCTACTGATGTTAACCAACTGATTGGGACTAACCGGGACTGAATTTGGTAGTTTGGTATTAATGATTTACCAATAACCAATCATTAACCGAACAAATTAAAATTAGCCGTTATACGCGTTTTCTGATATTTATATAAGCGTATCAACAACTTCAAGAGATCTTAAGTCTCTAGAGGTTTCCATTATTCTCTTCTCTGCGACTCTTTTCCTTTGTCGGCGATTTTCAAAATCGGAATTGCTCTGTAAGTTTCCGAAATCGATGGTTAATCTTGATTTCGTTTTTGCTTTGTAGAATCGATGTTTAATCTTTATCTTCGGTTTGTAATTGTCCAACTCGCTTTTTAGGGTTTCAAAGTTTCATCGAATTTAACATCTTAGGGTTTCAAAATTCTAGAATCGCTTTTTCTTATAAGTTATTATTCTCGTTTTTTGTTTTGTTCGATTTCAATAAAACTAATGGAAGATTCATGTTTGTTTCTTCGAATTAACTTGTTAGGGTTTCAAAATTTCCAGGATTGCTTTTCTTATAAGTTCTTACTCTCGTTTCTGTTATGAATTACTTAATTTTGAAATCAAATATTTTATGATTATCTAACAATCCTTTTTTTTGTCGTAGTATTTGGATAAGAAGAAGACATGGAAAACATTGTTCACAGTGATAACGGATTGTTGCAGATTGATACTTCTACAAACTCTCTTCAGGTAACAATCTCTAAATAAACCCGAATGATGAGACAGACTCATTATTGTTGAATCTAACTTTGGGAATCTAAAGACCTGAAATTGGAAAGAGATGCACATAGCTTAAACACAGTATCATTGTCTGTTCTATACTTAGAACTGTCTTGTGGGAGTTGGGAGTTGCCTTAGTTGATAACACAAACCCATCAAAAGGGTATGAAAATTACTAAAGTCCCTAAAGCTCTAAAGTTATTACAGTCCCATTGGTGGCTTAAAACCGTTTTGTCGGTTTGAAAACAAAAGAGGGTATGGAATTGCAGAAACCCCTAAATCTCTAAAAGCTTCTAAAGCTCTAAAATCAAAGAGGGCATGAGAACTACAAATGTCCCTAAAGCTCTAAAGTCGGTTTGAAAACAAAGAGGGTATGGAATTTCAGAAACCCCTAAATCTCTAAAAGCTTCTAAAGCTCTAAAATCAAAGAGGGTATGAGAACTACAAAAGTCCTTAAAACTCTTAAGTTATAAGACTCTCATTGGTGTTTGCTTAATGCTATCATAAACCCATTGGTGGCTTAAGCCCTTAAAGCTCTAAAATCATAAGAGTCCTTAAAGCTCTAAAATCATAAGAGTCCTTAAAGCTCTAAAATCATAGGAGTCTCATTGGTGTTGCCTAATGCTAAAGCTCTAAAAAACTATAACAGTCCCATTGTTGTTGCCTAATGAAAACCGTTAACAAAGGTATGAAAATTGCCAAAGCTCTAAAACTCTTAAAGCTCTAAAATATTATAATAGTCCCGTTGGTGTTGCCAAATGATATATTATTAACCCATTGGAGGCTTAATACCGTTTTGTCGGTTTGAAAACAAAGAGGGTATGGAATTGCAGAAACCCCTAAATCTCTAAAAGCTTCTAAAGCTCTAAAATTAGAACAGCCATATTGGAGTTGCCTAATAACCACAAACCGTCGGCCTAAAACCATTTTTTGGGTTCAAAAACAAAAGCCCCTAAAGCTCTAAAGTTTCGCAATACTTTTAATTATTGTAGCGCTCTGTCCGAATCTAACCTGGGAAGATTTGCCCTTCTCTGGTGATCTACAAGGTCGTTAGACCAGAAACAAGTGTCCTAATATTGGAAAACCCACAGCTTAAACACACTTCATGTTGTGTCTCTACAAAGATAAGTGTTGGCTAAATTGATAATACAAAACCATCTGCTATCAACCGATAAGATAGAACCTGCAGGGGAAATGAGAATTGCAACAGGCTCAAGCTAGCTTAACATTTGAGATCACAAAGACTCTAATAAAAGCAGTCATCATGGGATGTTCTTAATTGATAACACAAACTAAAGACTTAAAGCTCATTCTTTGGTTACATAACCTTTGACAGGTAAACTCTCTAAATTGTGGATAGGGAAATTCTCTAAAACATAAACTTTTACAAGTAAAATCTCTAAACTGTGTGAGCTTTTAAAGTTAAAAACAGTCCCAAATGAGTGGCCTAACGATAACACAGAAGGGGGAAATGAGAAGAATAGCAAAAGCTCCTGAAGGTACCAAGTTTCAGAATTCATACACACTAACTCGTCTGATTTTGTGTGCTCTTTAGTTAGAACTGTGCCATGAAATTGGAAAGAAAACCCACTAAACTTTCCTGAAATTGGAAAAGAATCGCACAGCCTAAATCTATAAAGCGGATATACACACTTACTATCTCGCTGTGAGCTCTATAATTAGAAGAGCATACAATGGGAGTTGCCTAAAATAAAAAATCCCAAACCATCGGTTTACAAACAAATGGGGTAATGAGAATTCCAAAAGCGCCTAAAACCCCTAAATCTTATCACCCACGCAGAACAGTCCCATGTAAAGCTTAACACATATGCCTGAATGTAAAGTAAAAACAGTCCCAAATAAGTTGCTTAACGATAACAAATATGGGGAGATGAGAATAGCAAAAGGCCATAAAGGTTCAAGTTTTAGAGCCTAAAATAAACACAAACCAAACTACTGAAAAGTTTCTAAAGCTATACACAAACCTGCAGGGGAAATGAGAATTGCAAAAGGCTCAAGCTAGCTTATATAGAGATCACATACTAATAAAAGCTGTTCATTATGGGATGTTCCTTAATTGATAACACAAACTAAAGACTTACAAAAGTCCTTAAAGCTCTAAAGTTATAAGACTCTCATTGGTGTTGCCTAATGCTATCATAAACCCATTGGTGGCTTAAAACCCTTTTGTCGGTTTGTAAACAAAGAGGGTATAGAATTGGAGAATCCCCTAAATCTCTAAAAGCTTCTAAAGCTAAAAAATCAAAGAGGGTATTAGAATTACAAAATCTCTAATATTATAACAGTCCCATTATTGATATAAAAAGCCATCGGCTGTTCAAAAACAAAGAGGGTAATGAGTTTCATTGGTGTTTCCTAATGCTAAAGCTCTAAAACTATAACAGTCCCATTGGACTTGCGAAATGATATCACGAAGACACAAACTATAACAGTCCCAAGACAAAGAGGGTATTAAAATTGCAAAATCCCCCAAAGCTCTAAAACTCCTAAAGCTCTAAAAAATTATAATAGTCCCAATGGTGTTGCCTAATGATATCACAAACCATTGGCATGCAAAGAATTGCAAAAGCCTCTAAAAACTAATTCAAACCAGCAGCATAAACAGAAACAGATCCTAGTTGTCTAATGATATATCAAACCAGCGGCATAAAACAGATTTTTCGGGCCAAACAATAGAAAAAGGTATTGAGATCACAAAGACTCTAATAAAAGTAGTCATCATGGGATGTTCTTAATTGATAACACTAACTAAAGACTTAAAGCTCATTCTTTGGTTTCTTTTTTTAAATCTCTAAAGACATAACCTTTTACAGGTAAAATCTCTAAAAACATAACCTTTTACAGGTAAAATCTCTAAAAACATAACCTTTTACAGGTAAAATCTCTAAAGACATAACCTTTTACAGGTAAAATCTCTAAAAACATAACCTTTCACAGGGAAAATCTCTAAAAACATAACCTTTACAGGTAAAATCTCTAAATTGTGGTGGCGCATTTCACAATTCTTTGGATTATGTGTTTCAAACCCAAAAGATTAGATAGACGCATTATTGCTGCGTTCTTGGGAAGATTTGTATACAAAAGTAAATTAATGGCGCTTGTTTGTGATAAAAACTCAGTGCATTTTCCAAATGAACATAACAAATATTTGTTTGAAATCATTAATCAACATATTAATACTATTTTTCTAATGTCCAGAGGAAGCAGAATACTGTAACCAGACACAAGAAAGGAACCGAAATGTCATGATCCTTGTGTTGTTCCACGAGGTTATTATACTACACACAAACTATTTAATTGATTTACTATTATGACTCAAGATTCTGATTCTGATTTTGATTTTGATTTTGGTTTTTGGATTTTAGTTTGTTTGTTGCAGCTGTGCCAATGGTGGAACTTGGAAGCAATGGTGGCTTTAGTTCTTGTGGATCAATGGATGGCGCAATACGCAGAGCATCATTTGTTCCCAATAAATTCAGAGTTGCAGGAAAACCAAAATGAACACAATCTGTAATCTAAAACATGTTTGTGAGTGACAGGGTCTTGTCTTTCTTTTTTTTTCTTTTCTTTTGCAGATGAAAATCGAAGACTAAACTGAGAATGACGAATGTTCTAAAGGTTTCTTGGTGGCTAAGGAGAGAAATTGGTTTTTTAGATGCTAAGCTCTGTGAAGACTGCAAAAGGAAGGTATTGTTACGACCAAAAACTCTTCTCTACATAAAAAAGAAGAAGAAATTATTGTTTTTACTACACAAACTAACACAATCAATTTTATACCACACAAACTTATAAAATTCATCTGATTTCATTAAACCGTATCGGCCTTGCCTATTGCGGTAAATAATAATGATATTTTGTGTAATTTGTGTTGCCAATCTTGTGTGTGTAGTAGTAGAGTGAAACAAACGTTACTCTGCTTGAAAGTGAGTGAATAGTAGTAATCTTCTGATTAGTTTAGTTTCCTGTGTGTTGCTGTTTCTATGTTCATTATGAGTATCAAATGTTAATCTTGTGGCTAAACTTAAACAGGATGAGTATCATATGAATCTTGTGTGTTGCTGTCATTTTTGAATGTTTTTGACCATTCAAATGTTATGCTGATTTTTGTAATATTTTTTGTCAACTGTTGTAAACCATGATCTTATTTCTTATGATATAATAAAGTTATAGTCGGGAAAAAAATAAATAATAATGCATGTTAACCCAAAAAAAAGTTAATTTTGATTACTTTAAAAAAAAATCCTCTGTTTTTTGTTACCTTAAACCATTTTATTTTTCAATTTTAGAACACAGGATTTTATAAATTCGAAACCCAATATTACAAAAATTCCCGGTTTAAATTTATTAAATCAAACCGTTTCACTGTTTTCCAACACTTGGATCAAGTACTTACAAGTTAAACTGTTTGGAACAAACCCAAGTCTCTGCATTCTCTCTTGAAGCTCTAACACTTTACTATATCCACTTCCCCTTTCACAGATCGATTTAACAAGTAAATTATAACTCTCTGTGTCAATGATTCTAAGCTCCATAGCAAAGAAACTCAATAGATTCTCAGCTTTAGCAAAATCCATTTCCTTGCAGTATCCATTAACCAAAACCTCGCATATAAAAGAATCCGGTTTCACTTCAGAATCAAGCATTTCCGCCATCAAACTCTCAGCTTCACGGTTCCTACCAATCCTACACAAGCAGCCCATAAGAGCTCCGTATGTCTTGACATCAAGAACTTGATTTTGTTTTTTGAGTTTCCCTTTTAGAAGCAATGCGTCTTCAATAGCATCCCAACGGGAGAAAGACTCGATTAAGTTATTGTAAATCTCTGGTTTAGCCTTGTGACCTTCCTCTTCGATGATTCTTTCTAACAGATGCTTTGCTGCAAATGGTTTACCTTCGTGGCATAAACTTTCTATCAAAAACTCGCAAACTTCAAATGGGATAGTAACCTTTAACCTTCTAAGCTCGACAACAAAATTAACAGCAGCAAGTAACCGTCCTTCTCTCACGAATCCCTCAACTATAATCTTACATGTAAACCTGTCGGGAACAACGCTATTCCCAAGCATTTCGTGTAACAGCTTCTTCGATTGTTGCATCATTCCTTCTTTGGAATAAGCATAGATAAGCGTATTGTAAGAGATACAATCAGGCTTAATTCCTCTATCTATCATCCTATGAAACGTCTGATGAGCTTCTCTAACTCTCCCGTCTATACAAAGACCTTTGATAAGTGATGTATAGGTAACTAAATCAGGTACAACACGACGCCGATACATAATCTTATACAGATAAAACGCTTCTTTCAACCTTCCTCTTCTACAATAACTACTCACTAACGTGTTATAAGTAACCAAATCAGGCTCAAAGCCTTCTTCTTCCATCTTCTCCAAAAAGTCATTAACTTCATGAAAGTTTGAATCTTTGCAGATAACATTAGTAAGAATGTTGAACGTATGCGTATTCGGATGGATTCCAACTCTGCACATCACATTATACACTTGCCAACAACTCTCCATCAACTCCAATTTCAGCAACCCATTCAAGAGATGATTACAAGTAACAACACTAACACGAAAACCGGAATCAATCACCTTTCTAAAAACCCTAAACCCGTCTTCTACCAAACCTAATTTCAGATAACCCTTGACAACCAAATCGAAAACAACAGGATCCCAATTACATTCATCAGTAGCAGAAACCAAAACACTAAACACATCTTCTTCTTCTTCTTCCTTAGATGTCAATTCAATCAATTCACAGAGAAATTTCATAGCTAAAGGAAACTTCTTAGACCAAGCAAGAATGTGAAGCAACAAACAGTAGTTACCAACATTTGGTCTCTTCCCCAAATCGAATTTAACCCAAGTGAAGAACGTAAGAGCTCGAGAAGCATCTGATTGAAACCGAAGCAAAACCCTAGAGATTTCACGATAGCCCAAATGAGGAATTAACGATTTCACCTCGTCACGAAGGTTGGGTAATAAGACGGGATGATCATGGTGGTTGAGAGTTGAACAGATGACGTCGACGATTTGATTAGGGTTTTGAGTTTGTGGAAGTAAATTGTAAAGAGGATTGACGATTGGCTTAGGTGTATTATTACATAGAGGAATTAACGAAGAAGAAGAAGAAGAAGGGGAGAAAAATCGATTCTTTGAAACGAGCTTCATAGAGTGAGCGAGAACGAAACAGAGACAGAGACAGAGCAGTGTTTCAACTTTCAAGTTGAAGAAATAAGAAAGGTGAGTTTTGTATATTTGTCCCACATCGGTCGTTGGGTTTGATAAATTAAAGTATAAATATATTTAGAAATTGATTTGTATAATGTGTTCGTAGAAAGGAGAGATGGTTGGCATCTCCTCTGACAGAGACGGGATTGACCATCGGGTCTTATGAACACATCCGGTTAAGGCCCTCCAACTTCGGGTGGATCTAAACCAAATTTTTTGGGCCTTTTTCTTTCTTTATTTGGACCAATTTTTTTTTAATTTAAGATTGTTTGTATTGGGCCTCTGCTTAATTGCATCATAATTGTATCATGTAACTCAATTTCGAACGTCTTAAATCAATCCGTAAATTCTTGAGGAAATAATCATTTGAGAGCGTGCTCAAAAAAGGTTTTTCCTCGATCATATTTCAAATTGACTGTTATGAGATGTTGAAGGTTGTTGAAGAATCGGATGATTGGCCAGTTTTTGTCACAGAGTTAGAGTTATTTTATTCTTTGCGTATTCAATTACTAGATTTTGAGTTAATTATTATTCCTCATTTGAATAATATTTGTGCCGAAACCTTAGCGAAAGGTGCTCGCGCACTAGGTTATAATTTTTTCCATGTAAGTTATCGTATTCCGGAATTGTTGTCCTTCAAAGTTAGCTTTTTCGATATAACTTAATAAAATATAGTGATTTTGATGTAAAAAAAAAAAGTAAATAAATGGAAGTGAATTAGACGTATTGTTCACATATATTTTTAGTAAACACTTTGTCGCAATATTTTCTTTTAGAACCTTTAAAAAACATTAAGATAAATTTAGGATTAAAATTCCAAGCCAAGCGAGGGAGAAACAGACCAAATATAAAATTATGTGACATTTAAAATGAAGCTGAGCATGAAAGAAAAATAAAATATTGTCTTTCATAAATATGAAAATAATAGTGGCAATACAAAGTCTACCACTGAAACAAACAAAAGAAATCATCACTCAAGGCAAAATAAAAAACTTGTACCCATTTGCGTAAATAGTTGTTCACTCTCAGAAACCATATAAAAACGGCACGGAGTTTTTTTCTAAACTCAACAAACGATACGGAGTTTAGGATGGAAAAGGGAAAAGAAAAAACAAACTCTAAAACAAATAATCAATAGAAGACAAACCCTCTGGACCAGACCAAGCCACTTGCACCATCACCATTGAGTCTTCATAACCAAACTCAACAACTTCACCATCAATTTTGCAGCTCACAGGTTTTCTCGATGCATAAGCCCTAAACTCTCCAGCACCACGAACTCCAATCTCAACAGATTCCTCATGATACACCAAAGATCGAATCGCACCACTTGTGTTTAGCATGTTAACCAATCCAATCGGAGCAAACCTAACTGCTTTACCCTCAATGGTCACAACAGGAGAAACAGTGATCAGCTCAAACTTGAAAGGCTCTAAAGTGAGCTCAAGATCATCGTTTGGTCCAGACAACACAAGCTTCTTGGATTGAGACAAGAACAAAGCAAACTCTTCAACGTTTTCAATGGAGATTGGGCTGTTTCCACTGTTCCATTCAACGTCATTAGGTCTTGTTGTGGCGGTTAGCGTGTTAACGAATTGAGAGAAACATTGGTTGCGTCTTGTTTCTCTGCACCATCCTCCTCCTTGACAGTTGAATGCTCCAATAACTCCAGTGTACTGTTGGAAGAATAAGGTCAAGAAACAATATTGTAATGAACAAACATAACCTTGTTAACCAAGAAACGAGTCAAATCACATGAACACAAAAGCACCACTGAAATTTCAAAATTGACCCAACAACTAAACCCCAAATTAGATCCACATGATTCTAACATAACATATTAACCTCTCATGTCTTGAGTATTTATAATGGACTAAATTTGTTTAATCCCCAATCAAGGCTATTGAACAACATATTAGGCCCAATAAAACGATTTAAAGAGCTAAAAATAGACCCAAAAGCCGAACCAATTTTCAGATTTACACTAACATATACGCTTCTAAGACCAAATTAGATGCATTTGAAATTAAGAGCTCATGACAAGAAAGCATTAATTACCTTGTTCAAGTTCCAAATCTTGAGCATGGTTTTGCCATCATGAAGAGGGTCTTCAAAGAGACGGTCAAGAGTTGGGAGAGCATAGTACTCACACCTTAAAATCGAACCGTCAGGCAAAACGAGGCGTTTAAGCAAATCAAAATCGTGTTGGCCCACACAATCGCTAACGTAAATAGGCCCACCCGAAATGGCCCGAGAAGCAGCATGGAACTCAGCACAAGGATGTGTAGACTGAAACATGTCCCAATCGGGCTGAATAAAATTTCCCATCCAGAGACTGTTGAATGCACAATGGACCATGTGGCATCCTTGTAACCAAAACGTACCGTTGGGATCTCCCGATGGATCCGTGCACCAAAAGTCATCACCTAATTCCAATATTATATCAATTTAATTTATATCATAAGCAAATATGATGAAACAAGTCAAAATATTACAGCAAGATTTTTAAAAATAAACAATGTAGTCTACCATCTAAACCAATAAACTCTAAAAACAAAAACAGAAATCGTAAGCCCTACAAATAAACAATAAATTATAAACTCTAATCTCTATAATCTAAATCTTTAATCCTAAAACTAAACAAATATAGTATTTTCTAAATATTAAAAACTGTAGCCTGCGTTTTTAAATTTTGATTTTAAAAACATAATTTTCAGTCGCATATTTTAGAAGACTTACCAACACGACCAAGAGAGATGGCTTCGGTTCCAAGGAACATGAAGTCATTACAGTGCTCCATGCTGGCGATAACGCCGTTACCGTTAAAATGCTTATTCACTGACGACGTTAACGCCTTGAAGTAAGGTTTGGCCAAGTCAACTCTACCGCCATATTTCTCGCACAACATCTCCAAAATCTGTAATTAAAATAAGCCACGTGTATTAAATTAAATGGATAAGCAGAAGAAAACAAAACAAAACAATCCGTTAACTCGGACGGAAACTTACGTGGATGACATCAACTTTAACACCGTCAATACCAACGTTTTGAAGATGAGAGTGAAGGCCTTCGTAGAACTCATTCGCCATGTCCGGCGAGACGAGTCCGATTCCGGTCTCGATGATCTTATCGACGGCGAGATCTTCCATCGTGAGTTTTAGTCCCGGTGAAAGTTCTGGCCGGATAATAGTTGAGGGCGGCAGAGTTGGAGCATCGGGACGAAGACCTCCCCAGTAACCGCAAAGTGCGTGCCACACGTAGATGTAATCGACGGTGGAGAATTCACCTTTCAGATCTTTGACGAAAGCTTTCATTCCGACGTCGTTTGGGTCTTTCGGAGAAACGTAGTCTTTGAATTTGTGGTTCTCTTGAAACTTGAGAAGCCTGAAAGAACATATTGAACCGGTAAAAACCAAAATTTCGGTTTAGGTTAATAAACCAACAAACACTAAGGTTTAGGTTTTCTGGTGATTATCACGAATTTCTGTATGATTAAAATCAAACCAACCGGTTTAAAACCGATTTATAGTTTTCTACCAGATTTAACCGGTACGTGGATTTGGAAACCAAAACCATATCGATAATGTAACCGGATTGGATTAACATGAAAATGATTAAACCAAATGAATAATTGTTAATTAAAAAAAAAAACAATCGAATAATTGAAGAGTAAACCGCAATAAACCAACCTGCAAGGCATTTGCTCACCGGCGATGGTAATATTCATCCCTTCGACATCAATACCATCTTTGTCATGTCCAATGGATTGCCAACCGTCGTCGATTAAAACCAATCCCGGCGGACAACCACCGTCGACGAGACACTTAACACCTTTATGAACGCCGTCAGGATTCACCGTCAAGTAAAAAGCGTCCCACGTGCACCACCCGAATTTGTCGACGATCCCCGGCGGCGACTTTTCTTCCATAAGCTTAAAGGTATTCAAATGAACCCTAATCACTTTCATGGCGTCTTTCACGAGCTTAAACGGGTCATCTCCGGCGTGGAGATACACAATTTGACGAAACTCCGACCCGGTTACTTGGGTTGACCCGGATTCAACACAGAGCGCCACGTCATCGTCTTCTCCAGGTTGGAGTGATGAACGAAAGGAGCCTTCTATAAGAGGTAATAAGAGAACGTAAGGACGACCTGACCCGGTTCCGGATCTGGAATCCGACCCGGATTTATCAAGAATGATGATTTGTGTCTCGTTCTCGATATCACGTCCGTTTGACCCGACCCAATGAGTGGTCCACCAAACCTTGAAACGGAATATGCTCATGAAACGAATATTCTTGAGTTTTCCGATGGATGCCACGTGACGGCTTTTGGGCTCTCCGTCGAGGTTAAACCCGACGAATGAACCGGCGGAGACGTTCATTGGTTGGCCGTCTTTGTCGGTTAAGTAAGGTGAAGATGTGAGAGTGACATTAAGTGGAACATCGGTTAAGACGACGTGACCATTGGCTAAGAGATTGGAATCCTCTAGCCGGAAAAGAGGCTTTCCGGTAAAGTCAACGCCATTGACACCGGTATCGGCTTTGGTCAAACTCGGTGGAGCCATTTTTCCGATGTAGCCTTAAGGTTTTGGACAAAGATTGAAGAGTTGTTTAAGGTTAAGGAGGGGATTATTAGGTTAAGGATGTAGAAAGTAATTTATAGAGATTATGAATCTTGAAAAACTTTCCAAACTTTGATAATTTGATGAGATTATGGATTGAATGAAAGATTGGAAATGTCAATACTTATAGATTTATATGTCAACATGTAAGGAATGTGTTAGAAAGTGAACCTTCTACTCATACTTTTTTTTATTCGTATTTATGTTATTTTATTTAAAATACTTTTATATATTTTGATTCTTTCGAAGTTATGCAAGTGGGGCGGATTTGATTTGCTATTATTGGTTATATGTTTTTTAAGTAATTATAAGTTTGTAACATTTTGGTGTTATTAAATTTTGAATTATAAAGACTCTAATAAATTTAGATATTATTAGTTTAATATTTATAAAAAGTTATTAAAAATTATGTGTTATTAGATATTTTATTAAAGTTTAGTGTTACTGGTTGATTGATTTTAAAAAAAATTGTTAATCTGAAATAATTTTTTAAAATTTTCAAAATATTACATATAAATGTGATATTATCAGAGTCTTTCGGTGAAAGTATGTTAAATATTTTAAATACTCTCTAAAAATTCTTAAATTCAGCAATACTAATAATCATTACAATTATCAATAAATCTCACTTCAATAACACACTTTACATTTGGTCGTTGGTAGTTAATACCAAGAGAATTAAAATACTACTATATTGACGGTTCTCGTCGCATGGCCTTAAAGACAATTTAAGTTTTTATATGTTTTTTTTTTTTTTTTGGTTAAAGGTCTTTTAATTTTTTATATGTTGCATCATAATTGCGCCTTTAATTGACTTGCCGACTGGAATGGACGAATGGTGATCGCGAAGATTATGGCATCTTAGGATTATAAAAAAAAGAGAAAAGAAACAATTTTGGGCTGCCGACAACTGTAATTTTCAAGAGTGGACAGATGACAACAATAGGAAATTCAATTTAATTTTAAAATATTAACTCAACTTGTTTCATTCAATTTAATTTCGATATGAAAATTTATGGAAAATATGTGACACTACCAAAACTAGTGTGTCCATAATATTTTCAGAACGGATCAATTCAATGTCTAAATATTTAATTCATTAGGATGTTTAATGTTTTGAAACGCTTATAGGCATTAGTTGATTGACTGAAATCTGCACATTCCCTTTTTTTGTATGGAGAAAACAGTTTATTTATAAGATTTCTGGATTCGATACGGTTTTTAAATCATCTTTTATATTCGGAGTGTTACTTAAGGAAATGGTTTATATTATTCTCTTTTCGATCATATTCATATATTCAGTTTCAATTTTTAGATTTAGGAGATAACAAATTAAAAATCCTTTTAGTCCGGTCTATAATGATTCGTGTAATTTCTTTGATCTCAACCATCTTCTGTTTTGTGTATGTACTCTCTCTCATTTTTTTCTCTTCTAAAGATAACTATCCAAAAGGTTTTTCTTATTTTGATGAAGTTAGACCAACGCTCTTTTCTTCTTTATCATCATCATATTGTGCAAGCACATCTTAATGACGTTAGACCAAAGCTCTCTTCTTCTTACCACTCAAATAGTCGAACGTAATCGAATGAAAACCCCTGACATATGCATTCTATAAGCATTGACATCTAACAAAAACTTTTGATAAAAGAGACCTTAAGTTGTAAATAAAATTTAAGTGGAAATGTAAGAATTTGTTGAAATGACATATGTGACAAAGAGATTGATCAGGTGACTTGTAAAAAAAGATTAGATTTCTCACTCGTGAGCTAAGAACATTCAAATTTCAAAGTCCTTGTCCCGATTAATGGAACTTATATATATATAATATGACACGTAGTATCTACTTCGCTCGATCTGCTCTCCTTTTTGTAATAAACAAACCGACCAAAAAAGATTTGGTCTTTGGTCATATGGTTTCAGTTTGGATAACTGTTTTGTTTATAAGAGAAATTGCACGTGGAGTTCTTAGAAATAAGCCAACACTTAGTTAAAACGAATGACGAAAGAAATCCAACGGTCGTGTGAAGCAGTTACATTTCTATTTCTTGTACCGACTAAACTGATAGTATTAGTTTACACTTTTTATTAGTACAATAAACGAGTAGCTACACCTAACTAATTAAAGGATCATTGGAGACAAAAAAAAAAAAAAAATTCAAATTTTAAATTTAAGAAAATGTATTATTTTGTTTAGATTTTATGCTTCAAAGCTCAAAAAATTTATGTTTCAAGGATTACAATTTGATAGTACGGTTCATGTTTATTTCGTAGGGTTTAAGATTCAGTTTTTAGAGTTCCTGATATAATATTTAAATTTTAGAATAGTAGGTAAAAATTTTAAAATTAACTAGTAGTTTAAATTTGAAAATTTAGTATTTTTGGTCTTGATATAAATATGAAATATCGACTATTTTCTCAACTTTCTCCTTGCTTAAAGAGTTCATGATGCTTACATGATAGAGTAAAATGGAACAATATAAATTAAGATATTTTAAATTCGTTTATAACCTAAAATTTTCTGATATTCAATATAATAAAATTCTAAAATAAAAATAAAAGCATATAAATTTACTATAAATTTTATTTTATGGAAATTTGCTCTTAAACAATGCTAACATTGGTAGCTAATATTTTCAATTACAAACATTTGTTTTTAATCAATCAAAACTTGATAAAACCGGCATCTCTATCTATATTACTAATATTATTTAATTTTACGATCACGATCTAATGCAATGCGCTACTGCATGCATTTTTTCTTTTACCCTTTTTATTTTTTAATAAACCGTCGGAGTTTAGCATGAGGATGAGCAAGTGAAGTATTTGCACAGAGCTAAAAAAAATTTAGGTCATTTTTAAAGTCCAAATTAAAAACATTAGGTCCAAAATTAAAAAAAAAAGATTAGTATAGCAAATAGCCACAAATGTTTGCTTGGCACAGGGCCTTCAAATTTACTGGACCGCCTTTTGGCCCATAATATTCTTTGGTAGCCAAAACCGAGCTTTAGTCTATTTCACTTTAAAAAATGTTTGTCCGTTCTAAAGAGAGTTTAAAATCGGGGTACAAGAAAACTAAGTGCAACTCCAACCGAACTGCAAAACATCAAATTTGGTATAAATTCATCTCCTAAACTGCATATTTTATACCAAATTCTTTTTTTAGTGTTTTGTGAATAGTACCACACCATGGTGTGTTTATTTAGTACTGTTCACAAAACACTAAAAAGATAATATTACTTTATTTATGTTTTTATTTACTAATATAATTAAAATATTGTTTATTAATTAAAAATTAAATAAACCATCAATATTTTATGAAATTTTAATTTGAATAAAATATATAAGTTAATACATAAATTAACTAAAATTAAAAATACATATTAAAGTCAATTAAAACACTGAAAATATAAAATTACAAATTTAAACCAAACAAACAAAAAATTTTAATACAACAAATTAACTTTTAAGGACATAATATAAATTAAACAATTATTATTATTAGTAGTATTTATCAAAGTATTAAAAATAGAGAGAAATTTCAAATTTAATAATATAGTAATAAAAAAATTATTTTTGGTGTGAGATTTGGTATTGTGGTTGGAGATGAAAAAAACTATTGAGAAAACCAAAACACTAAATTTAGTGTGATTTCAACACCAAATTTTTTTAAACAGTTTAAAAGAAAAATAAAATAAAATCAACAATTAAGATAATATAGAAAAAAGTATTTGAATTTTTTTGAAAAAGTAACTAAAAAATATCTTTGACCAAAATATTATTTGTTGGAGATAATTTAGAAATAAAAATAAAAACAAACTAAAACAAAAATAAGATACAACCGATGGAACATAAAAATATGTAAAAAATAAAAACAAAAAACCATCATTTGATAACTCAAGTTTATCATATGAGATTATTCTTGATGTTGTATTTTTTTTTTTGAGTTAATATTTTTACAAAGAACATAACTCAAAATTGTACATCAACCATATATGATTCTAACTCAAATTTAACTTATTTTTTTTCTTAAACATTATGATTAGTAATATTTTTGAATTATGGTTGAAATTTTCCCATAACTCAAAGAACATCATTAATAACTCATGCCACCAATCAGAGCCCGTGTTATGGTTGAAGTTTCTCTGACTTCATTGTTACCAATAACCTTGTTGGTAGATTTTACCATTATTTTACCTTCCCACTAATCAAAAGTTTATATTCTTGTAAGTCCAATACAGATTGAAAAGTAAAACAACAACAACAAAAAACAAAAAACAAAAAAAAACGAAAAACAAAAAAAAAAGTATTTTATAAAAATAATAAAAACCTACAAAGTGAACAACAAAATACGTGTTTGATAGCAGCAACGTGATACTAATTCCTAGAAAATATCATTTTATATTTTGTTTGAAATAATTACATGGTCTCTTGGCAAAGTCCAGACAAGAGACAACACGAGAATTTGTAAGCCAAAACCCAACGAAAATAAATGCGTGGTTTCATCTATTTAAAAAAAAAAAAAAATTTGGTAAAGCTTCATCTAACTCGAAAAATTCATTTGACTAAGTTTAAAAGCATTTGAGATTGACAGATGTCAATATTTTATAGAGCATAACTAAAATTTGAAAATTTTGCCAAAACAAATGTAGCTAAATATTTATGTTGATGTACATTAAGATAATCAAGAAGATAAAATTCAGCTACGTTTCAGGTCGGCAACATTTAAATAAATAATTTGACATAAACTATTATTCAATTTGCGTTTCATTTCCCTTATTTACCAAAAACAGTTTATCGGTTTTCTTGTTTGTTGTAAGGGGGTTTTGGACATTATATAACTAGTGACTAAAATCTACATATCAAAAACATAATAGGATTGGAATCAAAACTTTGAAAATGTCATTCTTCTTTTTAAATCTAAAATCATATTCTTTCCACACAAAGAGAATGGAGACAAAACCAATATTTTTATTTTTATTTTGATTTTGATTTTTTCAGATATCTTTGATCTACTCTATTTTTACAAAACATATATTTTCATCTATATACCGCACCTAAGTTAGTCGAAGAATATCTGTTTATGGAATCGAATATTTTGTCCAATCCTACCATTTAATTTGTCCGGCTGAAACTAAATTTCTTGTCTAATGTGCAATTCCAAAAGAAAGTATACAACCAAAAAAATTCCAACGTGGACATTGCTCGTTACTGTATTACACGTGTCAAGTAATGGATTAGAGTGTTCATATATCTTGGGGTGGGGG
>VBRH01001200.1:11409-24419 GCA_014578085.1 Cardamine resedifolia | reverse complement strand
GGGGGGGGGAGAGATATTTAAAAATATGGATATTACATTTCTTTCTTTCCTATATTGTTTATTTATTGTCCTTTTTGGCTTTTTTCAAAGGTTTGTTGGAAAGTTATAGCCACATTCACGCGTCTTTGTTTAGTGGGTCTGATAGGGCTGGGCACCAGTACCTGTTACCTGTCTTGTATCATTATTCGGTTTGTACTCAACTTAAGTTGAGAAATAAGTACACTAATTCTATTACATGGAAATAAGGGTCAAATATCAAGTATCATAAAATTTTTTTTGATACTTGCCTTGTTATTTGCCTTCTGTACCTTAATATTTGATATAAATTTATATCCATTTAATTTTATTTTTATCTCAAATAAATAACTCATGAATTTAATTATTTCTAAACTCAATAACTAAACCCTATTATTCTCATTGTAACGCAATAAACCCAATAACTTCTCACTTCTCTTAGTCACACTTTTAAGAAAAAGTAGAATGACTTCTTGGAAATTTGGTACTTCAAATTCATATGAAAATTTGGTGCAAGGAGTTATGAATATTTCATATTTAATTTGGTTCAAGTTTGGTTTTAACAATTAATTTGTTATGTTGGTTGTTGAAAGTATAGAAAATTTAGAAATTATGATTTTCAATACTAGTTTTAAAGCATAATATTTGCATTTGTTACATTGATTTTTATAGAAAAAAAGGGAATCAAGAAAAGAACAAATACGATTTGGACTTTTGAAATATTGAACAAATAAGTTATTTTTAAAATGCTTATCTTTAAGAACTTTGAATGTTTTGTGATTTTAGGATGTTTGAAACTTTGTATGTTTTGTAATTTATATGAGATTGTATTTTATATTCAAGTATTTCTTTAAATTGTAAGTAACAAACCGATAAATTATTTGGCAAGTAACAAGACATGTCAAATTACTTACAAATAATCAGATTTTGGGCAAAATTTGATATAACAAATACTTGTTTCCGACAAAGTAAATATCAAATCTAATATTCACTTACTTGAACGCTTTATCACAAATACTTAAAAATTAGCAAATAATCGCCTTGTGTCCACCCCTATCCACCCCTAGTGGGTCATAAGACTCCAAAGAGATTCACGTAGCTAAAGTGTGTAAATTGACCGACTCTGATTAAACAAAATATATTTTTGATTTTTAGAGATGTCATGCAGTTCTTTACGGATTTTAGTAAACAGCGCGAAGTCCTTCTCTTAGGAAACTTAATATATTTACATACAGACGTGTGACTTTGTCCCTCGGCGGCTCGACCCATCTACTCTTAACGGAGTATATAAAATAAGAGCTATATTTTGATATTTTCTTAAAATGGACGAACTGATTATTGATTTCTATAGTTTTTTTTGTTTCTATAGTTTTCATGATCTTTCAACTTATATATTAAAAATATGAATAAAACAAACAATTATCTGCAAACATAAGAAAAACTGATTGTTTAGTGATTTTCACTCCAACAGGAATAATATTTTCTTGTGTTATTCATTTATATTTATAAATTTTTTTTTGTTGAAATAATTTCTAAGTAGGTGCTATAATTAGGAGGTGTTGTTCATTAAATAATTTAGCTTTTACAGTCTCCAAAGTTTTCATGCATTAAAAAAAAGTTACACAAACATCATTTTACTAGATAATAATCCGCGCTATATAGCGCGGAAAAATGTTTTTTTCTTTTTCATACTTTGTTAGTTTATATAATCATAGATTATTATTAGTGTTTTAGATTATATTTATTATTTGTTTTACCATCTTATTTATCTTATTTACCTTATTTATTACTATGAAGTGTCTCATGCGTTGGCTTTAATATATTGAAATATGTAATCTTTTTATAAATAAATATATTTTCAAACTTGTTTAATTACTTTTATTTTAAATTTATTTTTTTATATTTTGCATACCAGAATTTAATTGTTTATAGAAAGTAATTTATAAAATTTCAAAAACTAACATTTATTCGAGGTGTAATATGGTCAATAGTATTTAGTAATATATATATATATAACTAAATATGAATTTGAGAAAATAAATGTATTATTCTCTTAAACATAAATATCTATTTTTTTAGTAGAATATATATAAGTATTTATTTTCTACAATGTTGCTAGCTTAATAGAAATATTTTTGCGGGTATTAAAACTCATTGAATTCATTTTCTTGCATAGGTTGTTGTTTTGTATTTATAAATTCATGCTATGTGAATTATTGTTGAATATATAATAAAAGTTTAATTAACATGTTGGTATAATGATGAAATATAGTTCATATTGTCCGTCAGAGACAGTAAGTGGTAGGCACGCCTCGCCCCAGGCAGCAATCTGCGGGACCCACCCATAGGAGGTAGATAGGAGGAGGGTCTGTGAATGCGGTAGACGGTAGACCTCTCGAAGACTCAGCTTTCAAAATGACAGTCGGCTTTATTGATATTTGGAATTTGAAGAGAACGTGAAGTCTAAGATCATCGAAGGTGGGTTCGGCTTCCTTTTATATAAAAGTTCCTTTAGAAAAGGAATCGAATGGGGCCCGAACCTAGCAGCATTCAGAAGGTCATACTGCTGGTGGAAGTTGCACAGCGAAAGGCAGTATGACACGATCCTTAGAGTTATATAGTTGCTTATTGTGGGGACCTTCCAGTCTCGTTCCTCTAATTGATCGCGATTGTTACCGACGTTGGATCTTTTTCGACCAGATTACTAGTGAACAGGTAACCGTAATGACGCGAAGAAAGCACATTCTTTCTAGCATGCGATGTCTTCGGTATTGGCATCTTTCCCGGGAAAACTAAAGCAACCTCTATCTATTAACGACCACTTGGGAATCGCTAGCTCGCATACGCTAGTTCGTTCGTACGCCCTGCTCGATCTACAGCTAGGGAAGTGAAAGGAGCAAGTTCTTGCTTGGCATGGTACTTCTNTTGAAGAGAACGTGAAGTCTAAGATCATCGAAGGTGGGTTCGGCTTCCTTTTATATAAAAGTTCCTTTAGAAAAGGAATCGAATGGGGCCCGAACCTAGCAGCATTCAGAAGGTCATACTGCTGGTGGAAGTTGCACAGCGAAAGGCAGTATGACACGATCCTTAGAGTTATATAGTTGCTTATTGTGGGGACCTTCCAGTCTCGTTCCTCTAATTGATCGCGATTGTTACCGACGTTGGATTTTTTTCCGACCAGATTACTAGTGAACAGGTAACCGTAATGACGCTCTGTCATTGTCCGATTTTAGGTTTCTGATCACACTCGAAATTATGTATCTACTTATCGTATTTTTGCCCCTGCTCGGTAGTTCCGTAGCAGGTTTTTTCGGACGTTTTCTAGGATCAGAAGGAAGCGCTATAATGACCACTACGTGCGTTTCATTCTTCGCACTGGTAGTGGTACTATTTTTATTTCGAATTTATTACTTTCGTTTGAAAGGACCACTGAAGGGGATTAGGCCCCAGCTCGATTCGAGACCTTCACTCCTTACAACTCCAATAGCGGCGCTGAGCGGCCGGAGATTGATTGAAAAGGCAGCCCAGCCAGCCCGCCTCTTTAGTGTGCTAGTTCTTGCTTCAGCATGAAAGTCGATCTATTACGACCAGCGCGGTTATTTATTTTGTGATAAAATAATTTCATGTTAATATTTTACTTTTAATGATGAAATAAATATTTTAGTTTTGATGTAATAGTTTTTATATATTTCATGTAATATATTTTAGTTTGTGTTTGTATGTTAGATTGGTTTACGATACAATTTTTTGGTTCTTAAAATGTGTAATTTTATTAAATGGGTAGCATTTTTAAAATCAATATTTAGTCTTATCTTAGATAAGATTTTTTTTTGGTTAGAAAGAAAATAATCTAAAAGAAAATAAATTAGAAAAAAGAGAAAATGAGTTAGTTCGGAGTGACACGTGTCAGCATTTCGGAGCTCCACACAAAAATAACCCTACTATATTATATAAAATTATTATTATTATATATAGTTTGTGTTGTATTAATTAAAATTACTAATATATACAAAATATGTATAATATGATTTACTATTACAAATATAACAATGATATTGCAGTTTCTATTAACAATAATAGGATACAAGTTATAAAAACTTTGAAATTATGCACCAAGATAATACAAATTATTTATGTTTTGGTCGGTTAATACCCGTATTCATCATATAAAATTTTGTTATATGCTTAGTGTAAGGTTATCTCTAATTATTTATCAGCACATACCCACATATTTTATGTATATCAAATAAAGAAAAATTATTTTTTTCTTTGAGAAACCGAAATTGTTGTTATTCTTCTTCGATAATGAAAATCACAACATATCAACATTAAACCACAATTTTTCGTTAGAGCATATCACCCTCCATCACTTTTCTTATTATTGAGACGGTTTATTCTACTTCATCATTTCTTCAAATATAATTCGTCTTTATGTTTAGATGATAGAGTTTTAAGGGATCGACATAAAAACCCTCGCTTTACTCTATATGTTTTGCAAAAAAATAGTGGAATCTATAGAAATAGATTTCAAAACAAAATTTGCAGAAGACATAAGCATAAGAATTTGTTAAAATAATAAAATTTATATACTTTTTTCATAGCGCAGAAACATATGAGTTTGCTTGATTTCAATATGCAAATGAATTATTTGTTACTTAACAATGTTTATACAAAGAGAAAGATAAAATTTTGTCTTCAAATATTATATACCAGTACATGGCCCGAACTGACAGAGTTTGACCTTGACATTATCTTTGAGTGACTACAAAATCAAGTTCAAGTTCAATATAAGAACTTAGAGCCAAGATTGAAAACAAAACGTTACCAAAAAAAAAATTACAAAATGAAAACTTTATGCTTTGGCAAGTAAAGATATTAAGACTCAAGCCAAGACCTCTTAAGTTTTTAACGTTATGTTGCTTTGGTTTAGGGCTTGACTGGTTTAAACGCAGCGGGTGCGAGTGCGAGAGTTTGCGGAAGCGCATAATTACGGTTTTAAGTGTTATTAAGTGATTTATACGACTGGTTTAGCAATTAGAAGCATATGCGTTTACGGATAATTTATGACTGTTTGATAGCGGTGATGGTAGCTGTTTAACCTAAAATCTACACAAATTATTTACAATATATAATTTCTGAAAAAATGACTATAATAAAATTATCAAAAATATAATATTAAATAAATCATAAAATAAATAATTGAAAATATTTATTTTAAGAGGTTTGTAATAGATTTTCTCCATAAAAGAAATATATTTATATACTAATAAATATATATTTTGATAATATATAAAACATTATTTAAGAATTTACTATAATAGTATTTGATAAGAGAAAATACAAATTTTGTTTTTTTTTGTTTTTTTTTTACATTTTCTTATTATTATTATTGATAACAAAATAAAAAAAAAAAATTTTAACCAACCGCGAACGCTAGGTAGAGGGAGCTTTTGAAATCTATCGATTTTAAGCGGTTTGAATCGATATTTAACGACTTGCATGATTATTGTCAAACACTAGTAACTGCAACTGTCTACAACCGTAACGTTTGCAGATGATTGCAGGAGAAGAAGCCAAGCCCTTAGTCTTCTGTAAAGACAAAAGTATTACAGGATCACAAGAATTAGACATTGTTAGGACAAAAAATACATCAGATTAAATTTATGACTAAAGAAACTTGCATGTTCACCAACACCATTTAACAAAAGCAGAAGACAGATATTGATCAAGCAAAACTTTCCAAAGTTTAAAATAAAAAATAAAAAATAATACATGACTCCATCTTAACATCTTAAGTAAACTTTCACTATTATATCTCAATGAACATACATGTATATCATTTCCTATCTACACGATATGAGAAATGCCCAAAAACTTCAATAAAAAGCATGAATTATATATATGGTATTTGGGCTCTAAGAGTATATGTAATGAGGATATGATGCTTTTATGTCTATGTGTATTATCAATTTAACTGCATTAAATTGATCATTGTAGAGCTTTATGATGAAAATTTTGGTACACTAAGCTTTTACGTGCTTCTTTGCTATATGACATAATATGTGAGAATAAACCCTTACTCAAATACAATTGTTTTAATATATGAATATCACTACAATTTATGAAATGTCAATCATAAAAAAGATGCATATATGCAGGCAAAAAAAAAAAAAGGTGTATATATTGTGATAATGAAATTGCTTTAGGTCTTAATAAGTTTTTCACGGTTCTAAATTTTAGTCAACGCTTCAAATTAAGTAATTTAACAGGTCCACGTTTTGGGTGTGAATTTTTTTATTAATTGTTTCTTAACATTAAACATGTTATTATATACATGTTATTTTTAATCATTAAACATGTTATTAAAAGTTATAATAACCTCTATATAATATATGCTACTTAATATTAATATATAACAAAATTATGATGGATTGAAACTATTTTTTTTGGGGACTAAGTGTATATAAAAACAAATTTATATTCATATCATAGTATGTATTACAATTTTATATAGTTGATATGTATAAAATATAAATGTGATATTTGGTTAATGACATTTTAAGTTGCTAAATTATGAATATAAATTAAATATAGTAATTGTATTTCTATAATATTTGTTTTCTTCTTATATATGTTGTTTCATCATTTTTAAGATGAAACATATAACTTTATAATACAATAAATGAATGTAATATCAAATTGAGAAATTTAAATTAAAAAGTTATAAAAAACCCTATTAATATAAACATAAAATATTGGTAATGAATCATAAAACTGTTTATTTGTATAGAATTATATATAATTAAATATAAACATACATATATATATATATATATATATAAGTTTTCACTTTTTCTTGTATTTAAAAAATCTGTTGGATTTTACTATGTTAAATAATTAACCACACAAATATAATAAACATGTTTTAATAATTTTACTTGCTTATCACTGTTTCTAATCTAAGACTTTATATGCATATATCCATAAAAATCTTAAATGTGAAAAGTATTCTTACTTTGCATATGTAATAAATATAATAGTTATTTATTAAATTAATTTATTAAATATATAAATTATAATCCGTAAATTAAAGAATTTAATTTGGTTAGTTGCGTGAATCTTATATTATTAATTAAATTTTAATATGAAATTAAATTAAATGGAGGATACAAAAAAACTCTGAAAGTCAGTCAAAAAATCAGTGATTAGTCTAATCACAAATTATGATTATTATTTACTTTTTCAAATTTTATTTAATTATATTAAATGACAGATTTTAGCTATACTCTCCATTAACCCTAAAAAAGCTTTCGTTTTTAAACTCCTTCTGCTTCAGCTCTTACTGTCGCCGCCACGGTGATTCAAAACTCCGATTCAGAATCTGACTCTGAAGTCGCATCTATTTCGAAGAAGCCAGTGGAAGTCGCATCGATTTCGAAGAAGAAGAAGCAACCGGTAGTTAACACACCGCCGAAATATCTTACCGACGACGAGGAAATGGAGACTGAAGAAGAAGATGATGAAATCGATTCTTCGTCTGAGGAAGAAGACGAACCTAAGAAGCCTGTCAAAACTCTTTCTGTTTCAGCTCCTGTTGTCGCCGCGACTGTGATTCAAAACTCCGATTCCGAATCTGGATCCGAGACTGGTGAACCACCGCCTCCTCCTCCTGCTCCTGTAGTTTCTCCGAGAACGTTGAGGAAGTAACTGCTTCAACGGATGTGAATGCTAACACTAACAAACGTGCTAAGACAGAGACTGAAGAAACTGAGAAGAAGGCTTTGTTTCAAAGAATGTGGAGTGTGGAGTGGAGATTTGCTGTTACGGCATGCTTGAGTTTAAAGATGAAACTGGGAAGAATAGTTACAAATCCAAACATCTCAGATCATGAGTTTTGTACGAGTCTTCTTTCTCTTTTAACTACTGCTAGAGAACTATTCTTCACATTCTTCGCATGCCTTCAAGTAACAGCAATCTCATCTTCACATCTTCTTCACTCCACACTCTTTGAAACAAAACCTTCTTCTCTGTATTATCCAAACATTTCAGATCCAAACATTTCAGATCATGAGCTTTTGTGGAAGTTTTCTTTTCTCCAAATACTTTGTTCTTTAATCTTGTTGGAGATCTTGAGAGTTTTGGTGTGGTTGATGAAGTTGCTTTATGTTTGATGCAAATACAGAAAAATGGAGTTTGGTCTCGGTGGAGATGAAGAAGAAGCTGGAAGAGAAGTGGAAGTTATTGCAATAAGGTGACTTTAAACGTTTGATGCTAAGGAGTGAGTTAGTGTATGAGGTAAGCTCTGTGATCTCTAATGCTTAATTAGATATCCGTTTAGCATTGCTAATCTATTGCCTCTTTTGTTTGTTTGGACCCTTATGGATTTTCTGGTTTATGTTTATTTTGGATTTTGTTGTAACGGCAAATTAGGAACTTTTTTATTTTCCTCAGTTAATTAGTAACTTAATGCATCTTTTTTTGGGGTTTATGTTATAGCAAACATTCTAAATGGCTATCTTTGCTTATGATTGATTCATGTATTTTGTGTTATTATTCTTCTAACATTACACTCTGCTACATTTAACACTAGAGATTATAGTATCTTATAGACAGTGGTGAATATAGAATTAGAACGAAAACTAACATTATAAAAAATGCTTAATACCGCTGAAGCAGCCACAATAAGTTGACTTAAACTTCACACAGTTTATAGTCTAATATAATTAACTCTTAAAGATAAGCCACATGGGACCTTCATCTGTAAATGTGACATCTGACCAAAAAAACTCTAGGTTTAACTCTTATATGATGTCTTTCTCTAGGTTTTTCTTGACTGTTCTTGCATCATCCAGGCTGTTCATAAAGCTTGGTGGGCAAATTCATCAGGATAAGCCCTTTACAAGATCATCTTGGAGGAGGAGTGTGATTATATACCTCTCTGCGGCTAAACAGTCTTTAGAATCGCAATGAGATGCTGATCCCTCTGTAACATTGCGGGTGGTGAAGGTCCAAAGTCATTGTGGGACTTTGGTAATGAGCTTTTCACCAAGCATCTCTGCTTAGCCCATAAGGTTCGTGACAAGCTTCTTTCCATCATTGTAGACCTCATCAGAGATCACATGTAAATTTCTGTAACATTAGATCGGTCATGAGGTGTTGATAAATGTGGTTTCGTCAGGAAAGTCTGTTAACATTGATCAGCTTCAAAATCTTATGGGTATGTTTCATGGTGAGTCACGCTTCTTCAAGAAGCCTTTGTTGACTGTGCTGCTGAGTTTTACTCCGCTGAAGCAATGCAATTCCATGAGCAAGTCTGACATTTCCAAGCATGTCGAGCGAAGGTTGTGTAAGGAGAAGGAAAACTGCAAAAACCTCTACTTTTTTACAGAGTTCGAGGGGTCGTTGATTGAAGCTGTTGAGAGAACACTTGTGAGGGATCACGCTTCTGCCATTCTTGAAAAGGTAGCTTTGATCTTTCTGATTTTGTCAACATTGTTTTGTAAACGATGCTTTGAGCTCCTACATTTGGCAAACCGGACATAAGATCTTCTTCAAGGAAGGCTCATCATTGACGGAGTTGAAGAAATCTATTGACAAGATTTGCCTCTCTTGTTTCTTAGAAGATGCTTCGTTAGAGAGAAGACGGCCAAACAAAGTCTCTTGACCTTCAACAGATTCTATTCGGTTGCTACAAAAATATTGATATTTCCATGTAATCCTCTCCACATCATTCTCCTTATAAACCCTAATCACAAAAACTGGAAGAAGAGAGGAATGAAGAAACGATTTGGAAAATTTTCGTAAAAAATTTGGACCATTTCTCAATATAAGCGTGTCATCCTTGCACAGGGGCCATGCTAATCTTCTCTGTATAGTTCCAATTTTAGCAGACGGCAATCATGTGTTCGACTCTAGCGATATATAAACACTGTTTCATTACCAAACTAAGCGATGTGGGAGAATAGACAAAACCATATTTCAGTTTGGTCTATTTTAATGATCTGTATGAGCCCAATAAGAAGTCAGGCCTCTCAGATTCCTTATAGGTCGTGTACAGAACACATTTCTTCTAAACTTAAGAGTTTGTATATGTATGTATCTTAGTCCTCAAGGTTTTGAACAACTTAGGTAAATTATTAGGCAAAGAAGAAGGGAAAATTTGCAGAAATTTGGTGCGATATTTTGGCTTTAGTTGCTACGATATTGCTTCAGAGCATTCTTTACAGTTAGATCATAAGTATGAATTTATGAGTACTAAACATAGAGGGAAGAAGTCAAGGTTCATGGATACTTGATTGAAGCCAAAATATGAGCTAAAGAAGAAGAAGAAGAAGAATCAAATGCATATTTATGAACGACACAAGAAGCATTGATGGAAAAGGACACATGTTGTTAAGACAGTGAGTAATGGAATAAGAGAAACGCTTAAGATTAAGGTGATTGAAGAACAAAAATGTTTCAAGGTAACCAATAAACAAAATTTGGATGATCAAACAAAGAATGAGAAACATGACAATACCCACACAGCTTTGTATTTTGTGTTTTTCTTCTAACATTACACTCTCTTACATTCAACACCAGAGATATATTATAGTGTCTTGTATACTCTATACGTTGCAAATCTTCTATAATTAGGAACTATATGCATCTTTTTTGGGGTTTATGTAAATACCAAACATTCAAAATGGCTATCTTTGCTTATGATTAAATGTTAGCTTGTCTGCATATTTTCTTAGGAACAATTCTGGGGGTGAATTCCTTTGTTCAAAGAGAGATAATAGTGGCCTAGCTAATCATCACAACGTGGAATGGTAGACTAGTATTAGATTCTTTGATCATGACTTTTTTTTTTCTTTTTCTAAATGAAAACTCCCAAGAGATACACACCAAACCCCTAATCTAAATCTGTTTGAAAAAAATATCTATATAGAAAAAAGGAGTTATACAAAGAGAAGAGAATAAACTTCTATCAAATCACTATAACTTCTCTTTGTGAAAAATATCGAATCAGCACTATCAAATCACATATGATGAAAACATACTTTTAAAAAAAAAAAATTGATTTCACGTGGATGAACTCAAAATTTCCATGACTCACCTCAATAACTCTCACTTCTCAGTTCCTACCTCAATAGCTCTCACTTCTCAGTTCCTCTGTGCAAGAATTGATTCGAGTGGGGGTTGTAAAAGACGTCGATATGATGAGAAAAACTTAACAGAGTTATCAATTTTTTAATTTGTTTAATAGTAATTTTAACCTTAACAGAGTTAACAATTCAATGAAACCTCTATAAATTAATACTCACATAAATTAATATTTTGATAAATCAATAATTTTATATGGTCTTAAATTGATAGTTTAACCCAAATATTATTAATTTATACATTGGTCTTAATGTTATTAATTTATAGATGTGTTATTGTAATCAATTTCTTAATTTTTGTTGTCATCTTAAATTTTATTAAAAATTGGTAAAATTACATAATTAGAAGAAAAAATATCCTTGAAAACTAAGCCGGTAAAAAATATTGAAAATTCCCGTGACAGTAACCCTAAAAAGGGATTTTAGAAAATACTAGAAAATTTTAAATCAAAACCGCTAAATCTAGCTTTTACCAATGAAATCTTAATACTATTCATTGGTTCTTCTCCGCGATAATAAAATGTTTTGATGTTGATGAAAATCACAAACCTCACCGAAAAATTCTGGTATTCATGTCCTCGTTTGGTACTTGGTAGACTTCTGAAATTGAAACATATGCTTACTTACTATGGTTTGATTGCCTCTCTCTTATGGTTATTCGACAACATCAGTAACATCGAAATATACTCAACTAAGGTCCGATTGAGAGAAAAAAAAAAAACTAATCATGAACTCGAGTGGAAGAAACTGGAAAAGTCTCACAACCACTTCACCCAAAACAACACAAATTTATTTAATGTTTTAAGCTATAATTTAAAAAAAAAATTTATATATTATTATTATTATTATTATTATTATTATTATTATTATTATTATCCATAATCTAATTAAGTTAAGAAAGAAAGAGAGAAAAAAAAATGTCTAAGTGTATGAAAAGATGAAGAGATAGATCTCTGTAAGAAAAAAGAATAATTATAATACATAAATTAAATAATATCAAAATATATATTTAAAATTTACAAATCCCAGAGTTTTTTTTTCTAATATTTGAAATTAGTGTATTAACTAAAATAATCTTAATGTAGTATTATGGTAACTAATATTAATTAAAAATTATATTAATATATAATTTAAATCATGCATAATGGAACTTGTTAGATAGATAATTTTATTTTATGATTTTTCAAAAAAAAAAAATAACATATAAACATTTAATTAGCTTTTTAAACTATTGTGGATTTGATTTAACATAATAAACTATGAACAAATTAGAAAGAGATATGTGTCACACATAAGATGTTCTTAAGGGGTTCTCAAGGTCTCCAAAATGAGAACCGATTCTCAGCCATTTTTTAAAAAAGTAAAATTTTAATATTTTTTAATAATTTTTAATTGTGAGAGACTCTAGCATAGACTTCCACTGCACGTGGCCGTAGAGTTTGATGGAGGTGCTCTTAGAGAATCTACTTAATATAAATATTGTTATTATCAATATACTTTAGTTACTTAATTAAATATTAAATAAAAAGTAGAGCTAACCATTTATAAAGTGACATTTGTTTTAAGAGTCTCTCATCAAGTATCTAGGGGGACATATTGGATCTAGAATTTGGATTTATTTTGAGACTTTTATATTTTAGAGAGATTTGATGGAATTTTAAAGATTTTGATACTTTTAATTAACTTTTGGAGAATTTATTATTACAAATCTCGGTAGAAGATTAGTATAAACTTCAGGGCATTTGAGAGATTAAAAAAAAATTTAAATTTAAATTTGTTCTAAAATAAATTTAGATAACTCATATTTATTAAAATAAATTAAAATTTAGATAACTCATATTTTTGTTGTTA
>VBRH01001200.1:0-11359 GCA_014578085.1 Cardamine resedifolia | reverse complement strand
CATGCATAATGGAACTTGTTAGATAGATAATTTTATTTTATGATTTATCAAAAAAATAGAAAATAATAATAACATATAAAAATTTAGTTAAAATTTTAAACTATCGTGGAATTGATTTATCATAATAAAATGTGAACCAATTAGAAAGAGATATGTGTTCCACATAAGAGGTTCTTAAACGGTTCTCAAAGTCTCTTAAACTAGAACCGATTCTCACCCACTTTTTTTAAAAAAATATATTTTAATAATTTTAAATTATTTTAAATTGTGAGAGATTAAAATAAAATATAATATTAGTAGACTAAAATATAATAAAATAAAACTACACATGTCCTTAGTTTACATTTTTTATTAGTAGATGAAAAGAGAAACCTACGTAATTAAAGGATAATTAGAAAAAAGTTCAAATATAAAATTGAAGAAAATATACTATTTTGTTTAGATTGGATGGTTATAATATTATGTTTTAGGGATTAAAATTTGTTACTAGGGTTCTTGTTTATTTTTAAGATTCAGTTTTTAGAGTTTCTGATATTAATTTTAAATTTATCAACACCTAATAACCAATCTCATGTTACAGAAATTTACCTGTGATGGAAAGAAGCTTGTCACGAACTTTATGGGCTTAAGCAGATATGCTTGGGGAAAAGCTCATTACCAGTTCCACAATTAATGACTTTGGACCTTCACCAATATTTGCACCAAACACCAATATATATTTAATTATCATATCATCATTACAATTCATTTAATGGTTACAAGATTTAGTATTAGAAAGTATGATTCAAATCCTTCCACGATTTCAGTCATAGTTTTTTTTAATTAAAAACAATTTTCAAAAAAGCCAAGCTCGTACGCCGAAAACAATAAAAGTCAAGCTCATACTTCCCACACACGTGGCTGTCAGTGGCGCTGACGTGTGTTACACTTGTCAAACAAAGCACATTATGTGAGATCTTTCTAGACTCATGAAGCTTCTCTGTTTCCTTCAGTCTCTGGTTTTTAAGCTACAGGTATGTATATGCCTTATGATTCAGAGAAAATTTTCCGATTATTTTCCCGGAAACGTGTAGAGATTTTATCGCATCATTGTTCTTTGTCCATCGTACTACCATCTTTCTTGATTTGCCTGTCCATTTATTGAATATCATTAAATGTTTCAATTGTTTGAAGTTTGCCTTTGTTTATACATCTAGTATATTTCTTAAATAAACTTACAATTTTTTTACATCTAGAACAGTTTTTTTTTTTGTAGACACCAAATATCAGTTTGCGGTTTGCTGAATTTTCCAAATATTTTTTAGGATCCAAAAACCGAAAATTATCACAATTCAAAATGTCAAAAAAAAATTCTTTTCACTAATGCCAAATTGGAGTTTGAAAATATGTGATAGTATACTACGAAAACGTAAATGTCAATGCTGAAACTGACGCCATATTTTATATTCCTTAATTTTTTTTTGTTGAGAACACTTAATAAAACTTGTGAATCTTGTGTTCTGATAATTACAATATTTATTTAGGGCACCAAAAATGGCGAATATTCCAAAGATCGGAAAGGCTGTTTCTAAAGGACCAAGCGTAGTCAAAGAGATAATATATGGAATAACACTAGGCCTTGCGGTTGGAGGGCTCTGGAAAATGCATCATTGGAACAACCAAAGACGAACAAAGGAGTTCTATGATTTGCTTGAGAGAGGAGAGATCAGTGTTGTTGCGGAAGATGATCAGTAGTATTCGTGTACGTTTCTCGGCTTTTTTTATCTTACATTATACATATAGATTCAAATTTGGATACATATATAAGCAGTTTTGGGTTAAAGTGAGATTAAGTGATTCTCCGGTACACTAAATTTTTATATTGCAGGAAAATATTTGTTATCTTAAGAACAAAAAGGAATGGCGCATTACGCTTGTTTCAGGGTATGTTTGTTTCAATAAATGTTATAAAAACAATGCGAATTTTAGATATTGGATATATGTTGAAAGGTTAAGAGTGTTCTGTGTTGATGAAGGATATATATAGTTAAAGCACTGGAACATTTATTTTCGAAATCTTTTCTATATATATACAGTCTTCTTTACCGCGGTATTCTTAACTTGTGCTTAGGAAACCAGATTACCCAAAAAAAGTATATAAATGTAATTTATTCATATGCAACATTAGTTCACAAAATTTGCATACATTGGTTCCTCAAGAAGCGGTGAAACTTCTACGAAAAAAAAAAACTTAGCTTCTACGAGTAGTAGAAGATTCTGAAGAGGTATAAGAAGCTTGATCGGTTTTGACCATAGTGTTAAACGTCGTAGTACTATTGCTGCTACAAGATATAGTACTACTGCTCTCTGGGCCAGTAGTGAGGGAGCTAATCCTCAAGAATGGAGGATTGGTAGGAGATGGTATCGGGTAATCTCTCTCGGTTAACATGTGGATAACTTCTTCCATTGACGGTCTCAGCGATGGAGAAGCTTGCGTGCATAACAATCCCACACGAAGAACTTTACAAACTTCTGCTTCGCTGCCTTGCGCTTGAAGTAACTCGTCTTTTAGACATGGGTCTAGAGCTTCAACCAATCTATTCAGTGTATAGAGGTTCCAGACCTAGAGACAAGAAACAATGGTGGGTTTCAAGATTCACATAAACCTTAGATTTTGAATTTTGATGGATATGAATTTTGGGGTATCTATCTTACTCTTTGAAGGAGATGACCTGATGAGGGTACGAAAGCGTTGTTTCTTGTTCCGCAAGCAATCTCGAGAACAAGAACTCCAAAGCTATAAACATCTGCTTTCTCCGTTAAATGTCCTTTAACAACATATTCTGGAGCCATGTAACCTCTGCATATAGTAAAAAAACTGAGTTTGAAAGATTTTTCGATGAGCTTAACTCATGAACCTTGGTAGTGATTCAAACCATTTGGATTCTAATGTTTATAGTAAGCTTACAGGGTTCCTGCGATGCCGGTGCTAAGATGAGTTTTATCCAGACCGAAACATCGAGCCAAACCAAAATCAGCGATCTTCGCATTGAGCTGATCATCTAAAAGAACGTTGCTGGTTTTGATGTCACGATGAATAATCCTCACTGGTGAGCCGCCACTTCCGTGTAGGTAAGCCAATCCTTCAGCTGTTCCCGAGATTATGTTTAGCCTCTGGCTCCAGTTTAAAAACTTGCTTTTACTCTCATCTGAAAATCCCAAGAATTCATTTCTTAAGAGTCTACTCTGTTTCAGCAGAGTTGATTCGATTCAGCCCCAGAGCGTTCAAGTCTTGCTAATAAAGCTGGTTGAAGCGAAAAATGTCCTAACATAAACCAAAAATCCCTAACCAAGATTTATTCTGTTTAATATATTCGAAACTAAAACTAAACCGAACCAAAATTAAGTATGCAAAGTTTTAATTTCTGGAAGTTTTCAAACTAACAACATATACATTCAGAAAATCAAACCCTACCCAATTCAATTCCTAGCTAGTATACCCTATTTCAATTCACAATTCCTATATTATCTAAACTTAGAAACAAAACATCCGATCAAAAACACACATAAACACAAAAGCATAATCTAAGACTGAAACAATGTAAGCCTCTAAAGAAACATCAAAGGAGAGTTTATTACCAAAGAGAAAATGGTCGAGGCTTTTATTAGGAACGTACTCGTAGACCAAGAGACTCTCGGGTCCTTCAATGCTACAACCAAGGAGCTTGACAAGATTCTTATGTTGGATTCCACTTATGAGATTCACTTCGTTGAAAAATTCTTCTACCCATTCTCTTGTATTGAACACTAATCTCTTCACGGCCACGTTTTTGCCATTTGGAAGGGTTCCTAAGTAAACGGTGCCGTTTCCTCCTTGCCCTAGTTTTTTCTTGGGGTTGAAGTAAGATGTTGCCTTCTCTAGAGTCTCGTACTTGAACTTCGTCTTTGAGTTGTTGAATTTTCTCGAAACTAGACCTAGGTTTCTTTGTTCTGTTCGTTAAAATATGAGTGAGATTAAATTAAATTAATCGAAAGTAGGCATATGTATCTCAAGTAATTAATCACGGATAGTGTTAAAAATTTGAGTAACTTTTAGAAATTTTAGTTATCCAAAACGATTAAGTCAGTCAGCCCATGTTATTTATCACATGTTGTATCATGATTTAAACGAATAAATTATCCAATCGAATGCTTGGATTGGGTACGGACACAATTATATGTCCGAAACCAAATCACATGCGCATGCCTAATCAGAATAATTGCTAAGCTAGAAAACGAATGATTTAGCTTGTGCATTAATGCATGTAATGAAATGTTCACATGTAAATGAAATTAAATACTCACCTTGTTTGGTCTTTGATACTTTAACAACAATGACATAAGTTGCCAAGAGAATGAGCATGATAAATGCTAACGTGGTCAAGACAATAGCAACGATGACCCCTTTGTTATAAAACCCTATAAACAAAAAACAACACATTAGTGTGTATATGCTTTCCATTATTTTTTCTTCCTAATTGATTTCTAATTCGGTTCAAAGTAACCGAAACTAACGAAAATGAGTCAAAAACATCGAAATTAAAATGAAATATAAAACTAAAGAGAAACTTAACCCATTGAGATTTAGTTTTTTTTTTTCCTGTTACTATAACTTAGATTCTTAAGTAGCCAAAAAAAAAAAAAGAAAAAATAAATCGAATCTAAACCAAAAATTAGTGTCAACGGAACTTAAAACTCCGAAAACAAAATCCGCATGTTCCGACTAACTTAGCTCGGATCTTCGTGAGACAAAACAACTATACAAAACACGCTAAAACGAGATTATCCTAACCATAACACTCAAACTTCAAATTGATCATACTATAAAACGTTATTTTTGAAAATATTAAAATTAAGTGGATATATTAAATAAGTAAACAATCTTACCATGAATTATAGCATGACCATGACCATTATAAAATTTAAGATCAGAGTATCTAAGATAACACCCTGTATTCATAGCTCTTCCTTCTCTTCTCGAAACGCACCGTTTCACTTCTCTCACAGCTTTCTCCAAACAAACTCTACAATCCTCCTTCTCCAAACTCTCCCAACACTGAGCTAGCGCGTGTACTCCACTCTCACCGGCGACTCCAAAACCTCTGTTCTTAACCGCGACTCTCGCGGCGGTTTCCGAAACGTGAAACCCGAACTGAGGATCTAAAACGGTATCGTTGCTACATGAATAACTATCCGACGTGTCGGAGACTGATTCCTCGTAGAATTCGTAAGTTTCGTAGCGGAGGAAACAACCGTCGAGAAAGATTCGAGCGGAGGAAGAAGGGAGACAACGAGGGAGGCGCGTGCGTGCAATCGCGTAACAGAGCTGGCAATCGGACGGAGATAGGTCGTTGTGGCATTGGATGAGTGCGAAAACAGACGGCGTGGTGTTTGTGGATTGAGTTGCGAAACGGCGTGTAGTTAGTTTTAGAGAGAGTGATTGCATTTCTACGACGAAAGTTGGGATGTAGTTTGGATCTGTGGAGGATTTGTTACGTCCGCCGCATAAGAGACCGGACACATTGGTTCTTGGATCGGAGGAGGAAGACAAGAACGGGAATAAGTATAAGGCATTCAAAACGACGGCGTATTGAAACGGTATTGTTTTTGTGGAGAAATGCATTTTTTTTTTCTAAAAAATTGTTCTGCTTTCTGCAGCTGTGTTGGTGTTTGAATGTGATGTATATGCTGTTTAGAGGCACATACAATAAAGTCTAAGGCTCAAAATATTTGTAATATATGTTCTTCTGTCTGATTAAAAAAAAATTAAATAATAACGAAACAAATACTAAAATTCAATTATCCATAGAAATGAACTAAATTACAAATATTAATTAATATCAAAATTTTGGGTATTCATTGCAAATATATGTGGAAGTCCCTTTGGTTTAGTAGTTAAGTGATTAGTAATGCTTTTACATCATGTTTGACATTCGATATTTAAAATTTGCAATATTGTGAAGATTATTGATGGCAAGTTTACTAGAAATCTTTAGCATGATGTAAGTAGAACCGTTCCTCGTGGTTATGCATGTTAACATATAATTTTATCTCTTTATCAAAAAAAAAAAAAAACATATAATTATCTACCGTAAATATAGTGCATGTAAAACCGACCATATAGACTTTTTGTAGTGCGGATGTAATTGTCCATTGTAAAGTCGTTCATGGCAGAATTTGTTATGTTTTCAAATCCGGTAACGAATTAGATTCGCTTGTCTTAATTGAGATTATCATTTGTAATAGGATAAGAAATTAAAATAAAGATATTCTCAATGATGTATCAGACGGAAAGAAAAATCGAAAATACATAGTGCTAATCTGGACAAACTGATATTAATGATCCAAATTAAATCCAACCGACCCACATATTTATGCAAAAACTAAACCAGATGCTAATATGATGTAAATGGATCATATATTAAATTAAAATTTCGGTTTTAACATATACTATGTTGTTAGTTTTAGAACAAACACACATCATAAATATAGTAAGCACAAAGAAAAACAGAATGGATTACCGATATATTAAAACAAAAACAAAAAAAACCTTTTCGTGTCTAACCATTACACAGCACAAGCTTAGTGCTTCACAAATTGAATGCATAATTTAATCACTTACCTAACTATAAAACATCTATTCGAATGAATTAAGTAATGAGATAATAAAAGAATGGGTACAGATAAACGAAAGGGACATAGATCCTAATACGAAATCCTCGATTTAATTCGATGGAAAAACGTGTACAGATGTAAAAGTCTTAGGTCCAAAACTAGAGAGACATCAGACATTCATACTAACAACACTTTAATTCAGGAAGAACCATTTTTCTATTTTCTTATCAACAATTATTACGATTAGTGTGTTAATCAATTTATAATGAGCCACGTAGGCAATTAACAGTTTATGAGAAGACACACATAGCATCATAAGTTCAAATTAATTACAAGTATCGTTTTCAGAAATTAATAAATGGGCCGTCCTAATTTATTCGTCGGTGGATAACTCGTTAAGTGGGTAGGGTAGGGTAGGGTTAGGTTGGGTGCAGCCAAATCAATAATCTTCGCCTCAATTCCTGCTGACTCGATTAGTACTCACCGGAATACAAGTTTACATACTCCCTGTATTTCCGAGTTTTTCACCAAAATTTAAAAAATAATATATAATGTACTTTAATTAATTATTTTTATGTTATATCTTTAAAAAAAACTAATCTTAAATTATTTTTTTTACTCTATTTATCATTTTCCAATAATTATAATTATTTCACTTATCATTTTCCATTAATTATTTCTTATAGAAGTAAAAACATTAGTTAAATAATTAACTTTGTAAATATAAATACATTAATTAAATTATACAAAATCAAACTTTCTGATACAAGAATAAAACCTCAAATCATTTTTTCTGATACAAATGAATATCATTTTAACAGTCATATATATAAATGGTGTCAAGAGTTGGTTCTTTTGCGAGCATGATCTGTAAAACTTATTGTTTCATGTTTAGATCTTAATTCATTGTTTTTTTTTGGAAGGAGGAAGGAAATATATTAAATGCTAAATTCGGAACTACGGAGATTAGGGTTTAGGTCCGAACTTAGAAGTTATCCAAAAAAAAAAAAAATAGTTAATAAAACGAGTTAAAAAAAACATAAATGATTTGATAATTTTTTAAGGAAAAAAATGCTAGTTTAAGAAATATACATTTCAAATATGATAGTTTAAAGAATTTATAAATAATTTAATAGAGGTTGCTCAAAAAGGAATTTCTAAACTTTTTTTAATCATGGATGTATATAGACGCTATTTTCACCAATTATATGATTTATAGAAAATAAAACGAGTTAAAAGAAAACCATAAATGAGTGGATAAATTTAAACCACTATTTTTTTCCTTATAAAACGGGGATTATTACAAAAGAAAACATCAATTGTTCTTCGGAATAAGCGTTCCATTTTACACGTGCCAGACTTTTTCACCAACCTGATGTTCAAAACAAAACAAAGGCCCAATAAATAATAAAAAGCCCAATAAAGAAATAAAATCGAACAAATAAATTTCCGTTTCAAAATCGACGGCTAATATCGAACAAATAAAATTCCCGTTTCAAAACTGACGGCTGATATCGAATAAAACAAATAGCGTTGTAATAAAGCATACCAAAGATCATTTCCTTCTCCTCAAAAGATCAGATCGATACCAACAAGAGAAATTAGGGTTTCTAATCTCGACGAAGATGGCGATGCAAAAGGCTCAGGAGCTCGTCAGCAGCAATCCAGTCGTTGTTTTTAGGTCATTCTCTTCTCTAGTCTCAAATGTTTTGGCAAATTCTCTCGATTTATGTTTCTCTGTCTGTGAATCTTCGAATCTGCGTCTGTGATTCTTTATATGGCTTTGGTTGTGTGTGTGTTTAGAGTAAATTTCCATGTAAACATAAACGATGAAGCATCCATGGATGTATCTAGACGCTTTTGTTTACCAAGTGAGAGTCTTTGTGTTTTTTGAGTGATCTATTTGGTAATTTTTGTGGCTGTGGTTTATTTGAAATTGCAGCAAGACTTTTTGTCCCTATTGCGTGAGAGTGAAGGAGCTTTTGCAGCAATTAGGAGCTAAATTCAAGGCCATTGAGCTCGACACTGAAAGTAAATTTCTCTAATTTTCATCATAATTTCATTTCATTACTGTGTTTATAACGTTTTCGGAGATGTCTCGTTGTTCTCTTGTTTGTTTACCGAGATTTGATTTTATGATTTTTTTTATCCAAGTAGTATAGGTTTTTTTGTTCATGAACCTTTTCTAACTGGATTTTATTCCAAAGATGTGATCTTAGATCTCGCTTATCGTCGAAAATTTCTCTGTTTTAAATGTTTTAGGAAAGTTCGCTTGCTTGTGCGCTGAGATTTGAGGTTAGGCTACTGATCAGAGTATAGATTTTGTTCATGAACCCACAGTTGAAAAAAATTCTGCTTTCTTTGGAGATTCATGTTTATGTTTTTGATCCAAGTATAGGTTTTATCTATGAACCAATCGTTGAAAATTCCTCTGTTTTCTCTGGGCTCTCATGATCATGTGGTTTTATCTTCCACGAGTCGAAAAAAGTTTCAGAAACCATATGATCACTACCCCCTAAGCACTTTTACAAGCTCTGAAAAATGTTTATTACATAACATTGATTCAAATTTGTATATACTCAGTAGAGATTTGTTTTCTCTGGGACCTTATGAGTCAATTTCAGCAAGCCTTGTTCTGCTATATCTAAATAATTCATTGATGTTATATAAAACAGGTGATGGTAGCAAAATTCAATCAGCTCTTGCAGAATGGACAGGACAACGCACCGTGCCTAATGTGTTCATAGGAGGAAATCACATTGGTGGCTGCGATGGTAAGAAACTTAGAGCAATTCCCTTCAACTTTTTTCAAACTTCTAATTTTGTGGTTTTCATTGTTTTTGTAGCAACAACAAACTTGCATAGAGATGGGAAGTTGGTTCCACTGTTAACCGAAGCTGGAGCGATCGCTGCAAAGATTGGGGCGACTTCTGCTTAAGATCACAATCCATTTGTGATTGCTTCTATGAAGAATAAAATGGTTTGAGTCTGTAATAAGAACTTGTATTGTCGTCAACTTAAAAGATAGACATTTAAATGTTTTATATTGTGGTTAATGTCGAAGTTAGTTTTGTACTTCTGATATATACATTATGTTATCATCATCTTCTGGAAATGGGTTTCGTAACACTATGGGGGTAAATAGAAACTCGAGTCTCAGGCTCTCTGGTAAAAGCAACTGAAGAATGAAATGAGGTCGTATAGTTGAGAAGATTGATATTGCTAATATCTTGATTTGGAACGTTTTGAGGATCATCGAATGAGATTAAGGAAGGAAATAAATCGAATCCTACTAAACTCTATTGATGCATACATAATTTTTGTGTATTGCGTTTGCATTTACATGAGAATCTTCCGGAGACAAAACAAAAAAAAAAAAAAAAAAAAAAAAAAAAAAAAAAAACCTCACTTGAAAAACCTCACTAAAGGCTAAAGCAACTTTATTATGATGTTTTGGTGTTATATTTTATTTTTCATCTCCAACCACGAACATCAAATCTCACACTAAAACATATTTTATATTACTAAAATTAAGATTTTTTTATTTCTTATAATTAGATTAATACTAATTATTCGTATAAAAATAATTAACTATATGTTAAATATAAGATTACAACGACAAAAGAAAATTACAATCGATAAATTAAAAATAGCAAAAAATAAATTACATCTTACTAATTATCATAATTATTCGAACCATAAGTGTTCATAAGTATAAAATGAATCTAGTTTTGTAATTTTCTATTTTCAATGTTTTAATTGAAAATTAATATGTATTTTTAATTTAATTTATTTGCTTATTAATTTAGATATTTATGCAAATTAACATTACACATTAATTACAACTTTATATTATTAAAATAAAAATTTTCAAAAATAATGATGATATATTTATTTTTAATTGATAAAAAACAATTTAATTCTATTACTAACTCAAAAACATAAATAAAATAATTACTTTTTTGTGTTTTATGAATAATGTCACACCATATTTGTGTGGCACTGTTTGTAAAACACCAAAAGAAAATTTGGGTGCAAGATTTACCATTTCATTGGAGAGAATTTGATACCATATTTGGTGTTTTGGCGTTCCTAGAACCACTTTTTCAGCCCAAAAACAAAAAAATGGCCTAAAGACTAAAGTGGCATTTTGTATTTTTGGCATCAAGCTTTTATCTAATAGAGTATTGAAGAAAAAAAAATCAAAGTTTCAAAAAACAAAACTTTTTTTTTTTGATATATTATGAGTTTTAGGTCTTCGGTCCTTAATCTCTTCCAGTCACCGGGTCCTTAATCTCTTCCAGTCACCGGATGCATGCTTTGGAAATTTAGATTTAAAAAATTAATCTTCGTACCAAAAGAAAATCAAACCCGATGCACAAAAAAACCAACCCCTTGTACTACTACTAGACTATCACCCTTTTATAAAACAAAACCTTTTAAGTTCTATTTATAAAATTTCAATAGGAAAAGAAAGATTTTTGGCACATGGACGGTCACGGAGAGTTTGCAAGTTTTTGCATGGTGTCCATTTGTGCGTAAAGTTGATTTTGTACACAAAACACAACTTAAGAAGACCTGAAACGATATTTGTTGAGTTTTTAATCTCGCGGAAACGATTGATTGCCTATAGCTAGAATTTGACCAATTTAACGAGTTTCCGGCCTCTAACCGGTACGTCTCGTGTGGGACTCTCCCCACAAACTTCCACTATGAGCAAAGAGTA
>VBRH01001199.1:1949-23183 GCA_014578085.1 Cardamine resedifolia | reverse complement strand
ACTTTATAACTCAATTAGCTCTTACGAGTAGCAACCGAGGAACCTAAGAATCGCAAGGTGCGAATATGACATATTATGTTTGGATAGATAAAACATTATGTTTGTGTTCTCTATTTATTAATTAAAGTTTAGTTTTGAGTTTGGTTAAAATATATTATTGAGTGTTATATTTAGGATTTAATTTTATGTTTGGGTTACTAAAAATATTATGTTTGGATTCTCTATTTATAATTTAGGGTTTAGTTTTGAATTTGGTTAAAATCTATTATTTATGTTTATATTTTGAGTTTGATTAAAATCTAAACTATGCATTTTATAAGGGTAGATAAAATATTCATAGACAAAATATTCATGTGTTTCTGTAGATCAAAATTTCTCTTTTACCATTGGTTTTAGTAACGTTCATTTTTATCCATATGTTTTCGTAGAAAAATACATGCAATGTGTTTTGTCCATGAAATGATCATGTTTGGGTAGCTAGTATATTATGTTTGGGTTCTATATTTATAATTTTGGGTTTAGTTTTATGTTTGGATATCAAACACATTATGGTTGAGTTCTCTATTTATAATTTAGGATTTAGTTTTGAGTTTGGTTAATCATGAGTTTTCTCGTAGACAAGTTCATGCAATGTGTTTTGTTTACGAAATGATAATGTTTGAATAACTAAAACATTATGTTCGGAAGACAAAATTTTCACTGATAAAATATCCATGTGTTTTAGTATACACAATTTTTGTTTTTACAAGGGTAAAATTATGATGAACAATAATAATTTCATTAAAAATTGAAAATTTCACATTTGTGACCAGTAAAATGGTAAAAAATAAAGATGCTTAATAATTTGTGGAAAATATGAAAACTCTCTTTCAAAAATATGAGTAACAGAGAAATTTGAGTCGAAATTAGAAAAAACAAACTCTTCACTTGGGAAAATTTTTTTTTTTTTAAATGAAATCATATCAAGTTCATGAACGGTAATAAAAATAAAACCTCTATCTTTCTCTCTCTCTTTAATGCTAAACTCCTAAAAGGTTTTTAAATGAAATCATATCTCGTGGTCTACGGATGATTTTTGTAGACGTTTTCATCCTCAGATTGGCTTCCCCTTGCCTCTGGTGCCAAATCTGGGTTTCTTGGTTTGATAGCAGTTTTGCAGTCGATACTGCTTATGGGTTTTTGTCATCCTGCTCGTTGGTTGCTTATAGAGGAGTTTATGTTTACTGCTTATAGAAGAGTTTATGTTTCTTGTTTATAGAAGAGTTTCTATATTGCTTATATAAACATAAACTCTTCTATAAGCAGTCGATACTGCTTGGTTTATGTGTGTCTCTCTAAACATAAACCAAGCCTGCAAAAAATTTAACAAACCTCTCTCCCGGAGACCCTTTGAGGCGACACCTTACATCGATAATAGATCTAATAAAACCTCTAAACTGGAACGTGAAAAAACAACGATACTGCTTGTTTTTATATCGACTGCAAAACTGCTATCGATATTGCTTGTTTTGCAGTTTTGCATAAACCAAACAGTATTGACTGCTTATTCTATAAACCAAGCAGTATCGACTGCTTATTCTATAAGCAGTAGAAAAACAAAGACACACAACTAGAGAGATTTAGAGAGAGAACTTAGAGAGAGGTTTTTCTTTAGGAAATGATCTTTACTAGAATGTGTGTTGTATTTTACAAGGGGTACACACATATTTATAAGAGAGGTTAGGCGCGCTCACGTAAGCGCTTACCTCAGCGATTACATAATCGCTTACATCACTCTCATTTATTTTCTACGCGATTACATCATCGCTTACATCATAGATATTTATTACGCGATTACATCATCGCTTACATCATTATTCTACGTGATTACATCATCACTTACATCACACATATTTATTGATAATTATACATAATTAAGGATATTAGTATTACCTTTTAATGCTCCATTTCAAATTTGATTATGTGCTTATAACTACACCCGTAGTGATCTCCTTGGCATTTGTACTCCAGCTCTGGTTCTTTAAATTCGTTTTGTGACTCTGTCTGAACATCGGTGTTGAACATTCTTCCTATTTCATCAACATTCATCGAGTCATTAGGGAGTTGTGCATCTTGGAAATAGTCTGAGGTGTAGTCTTGAGATGGTGGTTCTGTTGGGCAGTCCTGTGATGGATGTTCCAGCTTGATCCTGTTTGGGGTGTCGATGATGCCTTCTTGCTTCATCATGAAATATTGTAGATCTTCATTGAGGCTCAACTGATAGTTAACTTGGTAGTAAGCCCAATTTGGATTGAAAGGAATAGGAAATGTTTGCCTAGTGTTGTTGAGACAAAACGCATGGATTTGGAAATACTCATACGCTTTGATGTCGTTGATGTTGAAATCTGGGCGAACTCCTTTTTGGTAATCATTGTGATGAATGAGAGTAGATAGAGCATAAACTTTACCTAATTTATGGTTGATTTGAACATGACGGTGGAAGAAGTAAATGGTATGCGGGTTGAAGAAAGGGTTGAGACCACCTTGCCCTTTCAATCCTGTAGAGATGTGCAAATGGATAGTCTGGATGGATTCTCATTGGTGCAATGTAGTGACCATTGGGTCCATGGTTCGAGAGGATTATGGACTGGTAGAAGAAAATCTTATCTTTAAGATGTTCATGCAAGGTCTTTTGATTGATGAAACGGTGTGCGTCTGTAGGCATGTTGGCTTCGAAGTCGTAGTAGCTTGAAGACGAGCTTGACATCATGTGAATTTCCTTTGGCGGGTTTCGACTGAGCATATCGGCAAGAGTATTCTTCGTACCCTTTAAATAGAAAGACTCGAAATCGTATTTCGAGAACCATTCACTCCATCGCAACAACTGTTGATGTGGGTCCATCTTTTGCTTGAATTGTAACATCTTTGGGAAAGATAACATATCCATCTCGATACGAAACTTATGCCCTATCAGATGGAACTCGAGCTTCTCAATTGTTTTTTTGACCGTTAGGATTTCCTTGAACGTGGAGTGATAATGCATTTCTGAATCTTTGAAGCGACCGCTCCTATAACCACAGATTTAACATTTACCATCTATCTCTTCAAATAGGATGGCTCCCCAATATTTATCGCTTGCGTCAGTTTGTAGAATACGTGTCCCTATGGAGGGAATCTTTAAAGGATGTAGGTTATGTACATTTTCCTTTAGGCATCTGATAGCGTTTGCAAGAGATTTGGATCTTGCAACGAAACATTAAAATTCGGAAACAGGGTGATGAATACTGTTCCGGCGTTTAACGTTGTTTGTACTGTTTCCACGCATAGCTTTAATTGACTCACGATTAAAGTCATACCAGCAAGCCTGCATCAGAACAGTACAAACAACGTTAAACGCCAAAACAATATTCATCACCCTGTTTCTGAATTTTAATGTTTCGTTGCAAGATTCAAATCTCTTTAAGACGCTCAAAGTTCAACTGCAATTAACCGGAGCGTCTATGCAAGAAAAAAGTGTTGTGGCAACACTACATCATCATATCGTCTACAAGATCCAAGATCATGCTCTTGATCTTGTCCTACCCTCATCTGATGATGCGCTCTATCTTGAAACTCAGATCTTCTTCGTCCAAGAAACAATTGTTTACTCAATTTGCTATACGAATTGATGAACACGACTTCTATGGTCCGATCCAACAACAGAATTCTAAACCCATATCTTTTGGGCAAGATGGAACCATACTCTATCCTTTCAAGGATGTAAACGGACATCCATACTTTGATGTTTGTTCGTGTACTGCCTGTATGTTACTTTCGGAACAAAAGAAGCTTCAACAAAGCGACAAGATGCTTTCTATGCCGAAAAGAAGGTCACTTCGCCAAGAATTGCCCGAATAAATCTCTCAAGAAAAGGCAATACCTGATCAACTCAATATCTAAGATCTCACCAGATCTTGATATTGATAACCATGATTTGGAGTCCGTATTGTCATATGATAGTGATAACAATGATGCTCTCTGTAGCTACTCCGATTATGATTCTTCTGAATCAGATCAAAAAGACGAAGAAGAAGACTATTGTTTCAAAATTACAAAAATGTCGCGCCTGGAAGAGATACACATACACCGCACTTACCGGTTACAATTCTCGATCCTTCACAAAAAGAAGATACAATTCATGTCATTGCATTCATAGACACAGGCGCTCATACCACAATATTGAATCCTAAGATCTTACCGATGTCTATGTGGCTACCACACCAACAAGAATTCGGAGTAGCAAACTCAGGTATGTTAACAATAAAGCTCAAGTCAAAGCTGATAACCATTGAGTTATTTTCAAGATGTCAAATCACAACTGAGGTTCTTGGATCATCTGCACCCGGAAAAGATCTTATATTAGGATGGGATTCATACCATGCTCTGAAAAAAAATTTTGACATATCAATCGAGCCTCGAGGAATAAGATGGAATAATCATTTCAAAGCCTTAACAACGCTACCTCGCCTCTTTGCAGTAGAAGACAATAAGTCTGCGGAATTCAACAAAATCAAAGAAGATATTAAAATAGTCTCTTGTGCAGAGTCTCATACAGACTTCCTTCAAAAGTGCAAAAATCCACTATGACTCAACAAGACATTCTTCGTATCACTATCTTTCAAGGAAGATGTTCGAACTACTCCTACGAAAGCAACTCATGCGAGCATGTCACCAACATTACTTAAGCAAGCCAATGAAGAATGCGATCAACTAATCAATCAAGGTGTTGTCTCAAACACAAACTCACCATGGGCGTGCAAGACATTCTATGTTAACAACCGTGCAGAACAAGCTAGAGGAAAACTCAGGTTGGTTATTGACTATAAACCCCTAAATCAATATCTGCAAGATATCAAGTTTCCACTATCAACAAAAAGACGCTTCTTCAACATCTCCAAGGAGCAACTATATTTTCAAAGTTCGATTTAAAATCAGGGTTTTGACAACTCGGTGTTCGTCCCGAAGAAAGATACAAGACTGCATTCTGTCTACCAAATCGCCACCTTCAGTGGAATGTCTTACCTTTCGGCCTTAAAACCGCACTATCACTATTCCAACATGCGATGCTACGTATATTCAAGCCTCTCCTCGACACCGCTTTGATATACATCGACGACATCCTCCTATTCTCATTAACTAAAGAAGAGCACATTCAAACGCTCAAGCAATTTCATAATATAGTCAAAGAATATGGAGTTATGCTCTCGGCTCAAAAGATGGTCATAGCCTAGCCCAACATCGATTTCCTAGGAATGCAAATCAAAGATAGAAACTTCACACCTCATACCCATTTAGCGACAAAGCTACTTGATTTTCCCGATGAAAATTTCACAAGAAGACAAGTGCAACAGTTTCTTGGAGTAATTAATTACATGAGCGACTTTATCCCGCAAATTTCGCAATTGACAAAACCACTCGAGAAGATGTTGACAAAGAATCCACCGCTTTGGACAAAGCGACAAACCGACGCTGTCAGAAGCCTAAAGGAAAAGGAATAGAACCTACCTCCTTTAAAGATTCCCTCCATAGGGACACGTATTCTACAAACTGACGCAAACGATAAGTATTGGGAAGCCATCTTATTTGAAGAGATAGATGGTAAACATAAAATCTGTGGCTTTAGGAGCGGTCGCTTCAAAGATTCAGAAATGCATTATCACTCTACGTTCAAGGAAATCCTAGCGGTCAAAAGAGCAATTGAGAAGCTCGAGTTCCATCTGATAGGGCATAAGTTTCGTATCGAGATGGATATGTCATCTTTCCCAAAGATATTACAATTCAAACAAAAGATGGTCCCACATCAACAGTTGTGGCGATGGAGTGAATGGTTCTCGAAATACGATTTCGAGTCTTTCTATTTAAAAGGTACGAAGAATACTCTTGCCGATATGCTTCTATTCATTTTCTATTTGCTGCTTGTCGAGAGTTTGGAAAATCTCATCTTGAGTCAGTCGAAACCCGCCAAAGAAAATTCATAAGATGTCAAGCTCGTCTTCAAGCTCAAGCTACTACGACTTCTAAGCCAACATGCCTACAGATGCCCACCGTTTCATCAATCAAAAGACCTTGCATAAACATCTTAAAGAGAAGATTTTTTTCTACCAGTCCATCATCCTCTCAAACCATGGACCCAATGATCACTACATTACACCAATAGGAATCCATCCAGACTATCCGTTTGCACATCTCTACAGGATTGAAAGTGCAAACATGTCATAAGAAGTTATCTGTTTTCTCTGGTATCTCTGTTCAGTTTATACTATCGGAGTCACCTTCGACATTCAGAGGTTATACCAATGTATCAATGCTCAACAAGGTCCAAAGGATTGTCTCGCAACTTTCCTTACATGGTTCGCACCATTACCTATTTGGAGAGGAAAAATGCGGAGATCAGCAAAGGCGACTAACCTATCATTCAAAAGGTTAAAAGGACAAGGTGGTCTCAACCTTTTCTTCAACCTGCTTAACATCTACTTCTTCCACCGTCCTGTTCAAATCAATCATAAATCTGGTAAAGTTCATGCTCTACCTACTCTCATTCATCACAGTGATTACCAAAAAGGAGTTCGCCCAGACTTCAACATCAACGCATCAAAGCGTATGTGGATTTCCAAATCCATGCGTTTCGTCTCAACAACACTAGGCAAACATTTCCTATTCCTTTCAATCCAAATTGGGCTTACTACCCAGTTGACTATCAGATGAGCCTCGATGAAGATCTACAATATTTCATGATGAAGCAAGAAGGCATCATCGACACCCCAAACAGGATTAAGTCGGAACATCCATCACAGGATTGCCCAACAGAACCACAATCTCAAGACTACACCTCAGACTATTTCCAAGATGCACAACTCCCTAATGACTCGATGAATATTGATGAAATAGGAAGAATGTTCAACATCGATGTTCAGACAGAGTCACAAAACGAATTTGAAGAACCAGAGCTGAAGTACAAATGCCTAGGAGATCACTACGGGTGTTGTGATAAACACATCATCAAGTTTGAAATGAAACATTAAAAGGTAATATTAAAATCCTTAATTATGTATAATTATCAATAAAAATGTGTGATGTAAGCGATGATGTAATCGCGTAGAATAATGATGTAAGCGATGAAGTAATCGCGTAGAATAATTATCTAAGCGATAATGTAATTGCGTAATAAATATATATGATGTAAGCGATGATGTAATCTCGTAGAAAGTAAATGAGAGTGATGTAAGTGATGATGTAAACGCTGAGGTAAGCGCATACGTCAGCTCGCCTAACCTCTCCTATAAATATGTGTGTACCCCTTATAAAAATACAACACACATTCTAGTAAAGATCATTTCCTAAAGAAAAACCTCTCTCTAAGTTCTCTCTCTAAATGTCTTTCTAAATCTCTCAAGTTTTCCAGACCTTCTAACATCTTCATAAGTCTTGATTACAACTTGTTCATTCATAATGATGAAAGCAATGTAAAGATTAAAACTTCTTCATAATGATTAAAACTTCTAGTTTTCCAGAATAATGATGTTGAGCGTTGATACATTAGTATAACCACTGAATGTCGAAGGTGACTCCGGTAGTATGAACTGAACAGAGATACCTGAGAAAACAGAGGACTTTTTCTGGCATGTTGGCACATTCAATCATGTAGAGATGTGCAAACGGATAGTCTGGATGGATTCATATTGGTGCAGTGTAGTGACCATTGGGTCCATGGTTCGAGAGGATGATGGACTGGTAGAAAAAAATCTTCTCTTTAAGATGTCCATGCAAGACCTTTTGATTGATGAAACGGTGTTCGTCTGTAGGCATGTTGGCTTGAAAGTCGTAGTAGCTTGAAGACGAGCTTGACATCATGTGAATTTCCTTTGGCGGGTTTCGACTGAACATATCGGCAAGAGTATTCTTCGTACCCTTTAAATAGAAAGACTCAAAATCGTATTTCGAGAACCATTCACTCCATCGCAACAACTGTTAATGTAGGACCATCTTTTGCTTGAATTGTAACATCTTTGGGAAAGATGACATATCCATCTTGATACAAAACTTATGCCCTATCAGATGGAACTCGAACTTCTCAATTGCTCTTTTGACCGCTAGGATTTCCTTGAACGTGGAGTGATAATGCATTTCCGAATCTTTGAAGCGACCGATCCTATAGCCACAGATTTGACGTTTACCATCTATTTCTTCAAATAGGTTGGCTCCCCAATACTTATCGATTACGTCAGTTTGTAGAATACGTGTCCCTATGGAGGGAATATTTAAAGGAGGTATGTTCTGTACCTTTTCCTTTAGGCTTCTGACAAGCGGTGAATTCTTTGTCAACATCTTCTCAAGTGGTCTTGTCAACTGCGAAATTTGCGGGATAAAGTGGCTCACGTAATTAATTACTCCAAGAAACTGTTGCACTTGTCTTCTTGTGAGATTTTCATCGGGAAAATTAAGTAGCGTTGTCGCTAGATGGGCCTGAGGTGTGAAGTTTCCATCTTAGATTTGCATTCCTAGGAAATTGATGTTGGGCTGGGCTATGAACATCTTTCGGGTAGATAGCATAACTCTATGTTCTTTGACTATATTATGAAACTGCTTGAGCGTTTGAATGTGCTCTTCTTCAGTTGATGAGAATAAAAAGATGTCGTCGATGTATATCAAAGCCGTGTCGAGGAGAGGCTTGAATATACGTAGCATCGCCTGTTGGAATAGTGAAGGTGCGGTTTTAAGACCGAAAGGTAGGACATTCCATTGAAGGTTGCGATTTGGTAGACAGAATGCAGTCTTGTATCTTTCTTTGGGATGAACACCGAGTTGGCAAAACCCTGATTTTAAATCGAACTTTGAAAATATAATTGCTCTTTGGAGATGTTGAAGAAGCGCCTTTTTGTTGGGTAGTGGAAACTTGATATCTTGCAGATATTGACTCAGGGGTTTATAATCAATAACCAACGATTGTTAACAAAGAATGCCTTGCACACACATGGTGAGTTTGTATTTGAGATAACACCTTGATTGATTAGTTGATCGCATTCTTCATTGGCTTATTTAAGTGATGTTGGTGACATGCCCGCATGACTTGCTTTTGTTGGGGTAGTACGAACATCTTCCTTGAAAGGTAGAAACACGAAGAATGTCGAGTTGAGCCATTGTGGATTTTTGCACTTTTGAAGAAAGTTTGTATGAGACTGCACAAGAGACTATCGTAATCTCTTTTTTGATTTTGTTGAATTCGGCAGACTTATTGTTTTCCACTGCAAAGAAGCGAGGTAGCGTTGTAAAGGCTTTGAAATAATTCTTCCATCTTATACCTCGAGGCTCGATTGATATGTCAAAATTCTTTTTCAGAGCGTGGTATGAATCCCATCCTAATATAAGATCTTTTCCGGGTGCAGATGATCCAGGAACTTCAGTTGTGATTTGACATCTTGGAAATAACTCAATGGTTATCGGTTTTGACTTGAGCTTTATCATTAACACACCAGAGTTTGCTATTCAGAATTCTTGTTGATGTGGTAGCCACATAGACGTCGGTAAGATCTTAGGATTCAGTATCGTGGTATGAGCGCCTATGTCTATGAATGCAATGATATGAATTGCATCTTCTTTTTGTGATGGGTCGAGAATTGTAACTGGCAAGTGCGGTGTGTGTATCTCTTCTTAGCGCGACATTTTTGTAATTTTGAAACAATAGTCTTCTTCTTCTTCTTGATCTGATTCAGAAGAATCATAATCGGAGTAGCTACAGAGAGCATTATTGTCATCACTATCATATGACAATACGGACTCTAAATCATGGTTATCAATATCGAGATCTGGTGAGATCTTAGATATTGAGTTGATCAGGTATTGCCTTTTCTTGAGAGATTTATTCGGGCAATTCTTGGCGAAGTGACCTTCTTTTCGGCATAGAAAACATCTTGTCGCCTTGTTGAAGCTTCTTTTGTTCCGAAAGAAGCGTTTGCGTCTGGGTTTATGGAAGTGTTTCTGAAAGGGTTTGCCTCGTGCTTCGCATGAACAATTCTTTTTGGATTTCGAACATTTGATCGACAGATCTGGTCGAGCACATATTTTGGATAATTGTTTAGATTTATCTATGAACTCCGACCAAAATTCGTTTTGCTTACAAAGCTTGTCTAGTGTTCGGAAGACGTATTGTTGAATTTGACCAATATAAACTTCTTCTATTGTCTGGCCTTGATCTTTGATATAGAGCTTGGTTTGTTGACTAAGATAGTCATCAATGGAGGAGATATACACTTGCTTTAGGCTTGGATTATTGAGACCATTGAGCGCATAATATCTCCTTGTTTGTCTTTCAAAGTGCTTCGCCAAGTCTCGTTTCTTCAATGAACATCATTTTGCCATAAAGAACTATTCTTGCAGTTATTCTTTCAAGTGATTTGGCGTATCGATAAATTCTCAGTGAATTTCACCGAGAAGTAATGGTATGGTCGTCTGATAGACTTGTTACTGCCTATAATCACCGAGTGAATTCCACAATTCTTTTAGAGCACCTCATAGTCGTGCTGTAAATTCTTAAATGAAAAGAGTCAGGGGAGATGTAACGGCTTCTGAATTCATCCATGCATGAAATTCGTCAATTCGATCATTCCACTTTTCAAAAGGAATGTCATCGAACGTGAATACCATGACCTTAGAGGCAGACTGTTTCGGTACATCTTGATATTTGGGGGGTTCGAAATTCATTTATTCATCACTAGAAATGACTTCATATATGCTTGGTTCTTCTTTCGGGATATATGATCCTTCGCATATCGCGAATTGATTTGACAACGTGTCTTCTTCTTAATTTGATTCAGAGCTTGTGTCGGTTAGATGATTAATCCCCGTGATTGATTGAGACGAAGGAGCCTGAGTTGCTTGTGGCTCTAGCGCCGGAACGCTTGAAGGATTTTCAAGAGTATCGAGTAAACATGTCACTGAAAACTCGATTATGCCGATGTTTTTGCCTTTCTTGCCTTCTGCTTCTTCAACCGATTTGTGACTTGAAGAAGAGGTAAGAGTTAGTTTCTTGGTTGGATTAACCAGAAACTCGGACTCTTTCGGTCTTCTCGGCTTCGGTCGTACCAGCTTTGTTCTTGGGTCGCTGATTTGAGTCATGCCATAACGAGAAGTGAAGGCTTCATCAGAGAATAGAAATTCAGGTGTAACAGTCTTTGGCTTTCGATCTTGATAGCCAAAGAGGAAACCATGGGAGTAAGAGTCTTGGTACATAGGCACTCTAGATGACATGCTTCCGTAAGGATCGTAGAAAGATTCTGACGATCTTCGGTTTTGAATCAGACTTTCGAGGCATCTTTGAAGGTCTTTGAGCTAGTGTTTAAGGCTGATGGATTCAGCTTCTTTGTTCTTGAATTGGGATGTTCCCACCATCATATGCTTTGCCATATTCGTCATCTCGTGATGTAGATTATCCAATCGACCATGAATTTCAATTATTGCGCTTTGAAAACTGTGTTGCCTTCTATTGTAGTCATCGGTCAATCGATCAACTTTGTGATTTATCTTTCTCAAAAGTTGATTCTGAGCCAAAGCGTTCTCTGTTTGCCAAGTGAGAACCTTTACGCCTTGACTTAACGGATCTGGTCTAGAGGCGTCGATGGTTTGAGGGAAGATCTTCGGACTATGAAGAACGTTGTCCTTGGTGAATTCTTCAAAAGGGGGAAAATCATCGGAGTACATCATCATGATGTTCTTCGGTTCTTCCTTTTTCTTTGAGTATTGGACTATGAAGTCATATTTGTCATCACCATGAGGGCCAACTGTGGGATCTCCTTCTAGATATCTTTTATAAAGGGGATCTTTCTTCTTTCTTCGTCGTTGGTGGATCTCTTCGTCAGATTCGTAATCTGCTTTCATACAGGCAGTACATAAACAAACATCAAAGTATTGATGTTCGTTTTCATCCTTGAAAGTATAGACTATGGTTCCGTCTTGCCCAAAAGATATGGGTTTAGGATTTTGTTGTTGGATCGGACCATATAAGTCGTGTTCATCAATTCGTACAGCAAATTGAGTGAACAATTGTTTCTTGAACGAAGAAGATCTGGGTTTTTCGAATTTGATCTCAGTAGTTCCGTCAGATCTGGAATAAAAGCTGACTTCAGATGACTTTAATCGTGAGTCGATTAAAGCTATGCGTGCGACGACGGGTAGACCTTTTCGTGCGTGTAAGGTCAAACCGATTCTCACCATACCGAAGTGTAGTTGAGTATATCCTTGTTGTTGCCACAGTCGCGGAATATTTTCCGGGATGTTGAGCGATATAAATTGTTCTTCTTCCGTAGCTGGAACTTGACAGGAAGAGAATTTGCTGAATTGAACATACTCTCGAACTCGTCGGCTGGATGAGCTCACGAACAGCTCTGACGGAAAAGGAACTAGGCTTTTTAGTGAAATATTCATATGGATTTACAAGGGGAAGGGTAGTTTCGGAAAGACGATCTCCCGGAACAAACTCGATTTCATAAAGGGAATCTATACTATTTTTTTGGTTTTTTGTTTTTGGTAAAGGAGAAATTGCAAATTGAGAATCTATAGGATGCAGGTTTGAAGACATGATTGAAGGTTGTTTTTCAGAACACTCATAACAAACAGTCATAAATAATGATTCGACTAGTTTATAACACAAGTCATGGCTCTGATACCATTAATCTAGACAAGTATTACCAGGAAAGCCGTATTGACAAGCCACGGTAACAATTTCCACGTAAAGGGGAGCCTCGGCGGGACTTAACTCGGGGTTGTTTCTACAACTGCCGACTTTGTATTTCATCCAAACTAATGATAAAAATTTAGTTCCTTACAATATGACACTTTTTCATTGGAAAAATATATGATTTTGTTGTAAAAGGCAACTATTTTTGCTACATTACATATCGACATATTCAGCCGCAATTCGTACAATAATTTATGGAACCCACCGTTACTATGCAGCATAGTAACTTGCTTTTACACGGCTATATAATGGACGATTCGATTGTAAAATTCATTCGAACATCAACACAATATATTAAGAAATAAAGTCTCTCTATCAGTATCCCGATATTTTCACGTGTATGAAATTTTCGCCTTTATTAATATTTACTTTTGATAATATATATAGTATTTTATAACACGTTATCAGCACGATCGCTCTGTGATTATGCTAAAAATATTTTCATCTTTATTGATTTATTGTTTGTCTTATGGCTGCTTTATACACTATAATTCCGGTCGGCTAAGCCGCTATCATTTATTTATTATGTTTTATGAATGCTTTATGCACCATAATTTCGCTCGGCAAAGCTGCCATCATTTATTTATTGTTATTATGAATGTTTTATGCACCATAATTCTACCACATATTTTATCTGCTAATTTAAATATGATTGATTATGTTACAATATTTTACTGTTAATTTTTATTTATATTATTGTTTTATATAAGGAGGCTCGGCCGCCTGTATATAATCATTTAATCTGAAATTTGGTAAACTTATCTGATTGATTATCAAGAATTTTCAGATCAATTTTTTTCACTCCCAACGGTTATAAAACAGTCAAAATTCAAAAAATTCATCACTTTTCCTAACGCTAAGAATAATATTTTTCAATCTTTAAATGCAATCATTTTTCTCATTCATTTCATCAAAACAAAATATTTCATCTCTTTAAAAACTCTCTCCGAAAAAGAAAAAAAAAATTGTTTTGAAGTTTTGAAAAATATTTTGGTTACTATTAATCTCCGTTTTTGGAATCATTATTTCATGTATTTATAACCTTTGCGTTGGAGAATTTACTCTGAAAGAATTTCGTATGAATATTAGTTTACCCATTTGTACGTTAATTATTTTAGTAATCGCTTGCATTATTAATGTAAACGGTTCTGTTTAAATATGTAATTTCATCTTATTAATAAAAGTTCAATTTTGTTTCTAGAAATCAAATGACAAATATTGAGAAGCTCAAATTCCAAACTCTCAAAATAACTGGAACAAACTATATTGCATGGACCACTGATGTTGAGCTCCATTTAGAGATGCAAGATATATCCAATACCATAAAGGTCGGAAACAAATCGTCTGCTAATGATAAGACAAAGACGATAATTTTTCTAAAGAAACATCTCGATGAAAATGTGATGCATGACTATGCACACATAAGAGACCCATCAGAATTATTGGTAGCTCTAAAAAAAGGTTTGACAACCAAAGGGAGATAACGCTCCCTCACAATTTTTTTGAAATCCTAAAATCTCATGTTTCTCCACCCTTCCAGAGCATGAGGGAGCGTTATTTCCCTTTGGCTGTCAAACCAGCTATCCATAATTCTGATGGATCTCTTATGTGTGCATAGTCATGCGTCACATTCTCATTGAAATGTTTCTTCAGAAAAATTATCGTCTTTACCTTATCCTTGGCAGGCGATTTGTTTCTGACCTTTATGGTGTCGGATATATCTTGCATCTCTAAATGGTGCTCAACATCAGTGGTCCATGCAATATAGTTTGCTCCAGTTATTTTGAGAGCTTGGAATTTGAGCTTCTCAATATTGCAATTTGATTTCTAAAAACAAAATTGAATTTCTATTAGTAAAATGAAATTAACTATTTAAACATAATCGTTTACATTAATAATGCAAACGATTATAAAAAGAAATAGCGTACAAATGAGTAAACTAATATTCATACGAAATTCTTTCGGAGTAAATTCTCCAACGCAAAGGTTATAAATACATGAAATAATGATTCCAAAAACGAAGATTAAAAGTAACCAAAATATTTTTCAAAACTTCAAAACGATTTTTTTTTTCGGAGAGAGTTTAGAGAGATGAAATATTTTGTTTTGATGAAATAAATGAGAAAAATGATTGTATTTATATATTGAAAAATATTATTCCTAGCCGTTAGGAAAAGTGATGAATTTAAAAAAAAAAAATTTGTGACTGTTTTATAACCATTGGGAGTGAAAAAAATTAATCTGAAAATTCTTAATAATCAATCAAATAAATTTACCAAATTTCAGAATAAATGGTTATATACAGGCTGCCGAGCCTCCTTATATAAAACCATAATATAAACATAAATTTACAGTAAAAATAATAGAATCAATCATATTTAAATTAGCAGATAAAATATGTGATAGAATTATGGTGCATAAAGCATCCATGATAACGATAAATAAATTATGGCGGCTTAGTCGACCGGAATTATGGTGCATAAAGCATCCATAAGACATAATAAATAAATGATAGCGGCTTAGCCGACCGAAATTATAGTGCATACAGTAGCCATAAGACAAACAATAAATAAATGATAACGGTTTGGTCGACCGGAATTATGGTGCATAAAGCAGTCATAAGACATAAACAATAAATCAATAAAGATGAAAATATTTTTAGTATAATCACATAGCGATCGTGGTGATAACGTGTTATAAAAGACTATACATATTATCATAAAAGTAAATATTAATAAAAGTAAAAATTTTATATCCATGAAAATATCGGGATACTGAACAAGAGATAGAGAGAGACTTTATTTCTTACTCCCTCCGTTTCAAAATATAAGATGTTTTGAGGTGTATTTATTGTTTCAAAATATAAGATGTTTTCATCTTTCTAGGTAACTTTCTACTTTATTGAATCTTGTGTGACCAATAGTATTTTACAGTTTTTTCAAAATTAGGTAAATTGTTTTTATTTTATGTAGTAAATGATATTTAAAAATAAATAAAAGCAACTTCTTAATTTGCGTGATATTAGCTAAAACATCTTATATTTTGAAACGGAGGGAGTATTATATTGTATTGATGTTCGTATGAATTTTACAATCGAATCATCCGTTTATATAGCCGTGTAAAAGCAAGTTACTATGTTGCATAGTGACGATGTGCTCCACAACTTACTGTACGAATTGCGGCTGAATATGTCGATATATAATGTAGTAGCAATAGTTGCCTTTTACAACAAAATCATATATTTTTCCAATGGAAAAGTGTCATATTGTAAGGAACTACTTGTCGTGGATTAGTATATTGGGTAAAGTCGAAGATTTTTCAAATCGGTACAGAATACTCTAGTGTTTCTACCAACTTTGGTTGTTGCTTGTGATAGCTAATCGACAAAATAATCTAGGCACGACAACCTAGGTGGCCACTACAAGTCAACCACCTGGCAGAATAGACCTATGCCATTGGAACTCCTCCGCTCCTCCAACAGTCTAAGCGTCTTCTCCTCCTTCTCGAGATTGTTCAAGCTTCCCGAAGAACCTTTTTCACTTTCTGTCAGTTTTTTTCTCGTCGCCCCAAGATTTCTAGCTTTTTCACTTTTCTTCTCTATTTTTCCATGGTTTATGAGGCTAGTTTGGTGACTGCAGCATTCTTAATGTTGAAACCGCCATATCTGTTTGTGGCTCTCTATCACCTTCAGGTGATGTTCTCTTTGGAACCACAAGACCCTCCCAAGTCCCCACAGCTTCCATATCCACTAGATTCATCAAAAGCCACAACTTTTGTTCTCTCAATTTTGACTTTATCCAGACATAGAAGTACTCAGGTCAACTCGTGTCTGATCCTTGATAAGATTTTGGATCGAGTGGTTTTATTTGTGCATCTGGAGATTTTGAATCGAGTGGTTTTATTTGTGCATCTTATCTCCAAATCTAGCCCATTAAGGCTCATATTTTTTTGTTAATTTGATCGATTCTTTAGCCGGAGATGTAGCTAATTTTGATCGTGATTTGTCCAGCTTTTTTATTTCCTTCATCGAGGAGAGATCGTTCCCATCTAAGTCCTCTATGGAGAGAGCACTTTCACCACCAATTTCCTTCTTTTTGAACAGATCACTTTCACCATTAATGTTTGGTTGCCTCAGCTATCTCCAATTTACTTTACTGGTGTTTGATCTATCATCTCCATGGAAGTTTGATTTTGCTGGTGACTCAGCTCAATCAACATCCCCTTATCTTACGAGCATCATTTAACAAAGTTCATCTCGGTCTGGATCAACTCCTATGACTCAATCAAACCTCATGCATCCAAATTTATCGCTTCCACATATCATACTGTCCTCATACCGTAGAAAGGAGATATGTTTCACTACATCCTCCTTTTCAAAGAAGATAACCTTATCACACTTATCCCTTTGCATGAGAGGTTTTCTTTCGATTTCTACATTGAAGTTGTTTTATGTCCTAACCATTTTGATCTCTTGTGTAATGGTCTACACAAGGCCGTTAGAGATCATTCTAGTGAGATCCAAGGTTATGGAATTTGTTAAAAAATCACTTGTTATGTTAACTAATCTAATGTCAGTTGACGTGTTTGGGTTGAAGATGACTTCTTTTATGGGTGTGCTCGTATTAGATAGTCTTGACATCTCTACGGACAATCTATCAAATTTTGTTAAGTTTGTGACTCTATCTTTAGTTTATGCTCGTTTTATTGTACTAAATGTTAGACTTGGTTTTTGGGTTTGTCCGATTATGCTTATCTATCATGTATCTTTCTATTTTTTTTGTCACACCGATACATAATAGAGGAACATAATCAGATAGCCCCGAAAAGCAAGCCTAAAGGTTAAAACATTAGAACAAACATAAAGTAGAGATATAGACACACACATAAAAAATTTTGATAAATCGTTAGGAGAGGTGTTGAAAATTTCTAACATGAACACATTCGTGAAAGAACCAAATTTCTACTCAAACTCATTAACCAACCTTGGACTAGTCATCATAACAAGTGACTTTGAGAAAAAAACTCTAACCTTGGTTCGCATCGGAATGCTCCTCGTTGTCTCTACCAGTCCCGTGCAAACCATTACTCTAGAGAACAAGTCGGTTAAGGTGTTGTATTATTTTTCCGGTCTTCAAACCAAAGAAAACTCACATCTCAAAAAGAGAGAAAATGGTGGAAGGATTCCCTCCTCAAAGGGAGAAAGAAAATGGAAATGAACTCTCCTTAATGGAGGAAGTTGACCAAACATATCTCTCCTTAATGGAGGAAAATCTGGAAATTGAACCCTTATGTGCGGTGGTGATTGTGGAAAGCACAAAATCAGATCTGGAAGAAGAAATATTTACCACTTTCACGACTGCTGAGTTGGTGTTGATTTTGAAATAGAAATGCGACTCAAGACAGTCCGGTGAATCAGGAGGATCTGGCGGCTCCGATGGAGAGGTCATAGGTTTCGCCAGCCACATCGAAATCAACCAGAATGGGGTGCCTGTAAGTGGATCCGGTGGATCTAACAGAGGGGAAGTCATCAAAAGGAGAGCTGACTTCACCGGAGACATGGACGTCGAAGGATCTTCACAGCAAGTGAGAAAGTTTGGAGGAATAGATATCGCCAGGAACTACGAACCGGCAGAGGGAGAGCAGAGACTATGCTTCAGGCGAAGGAGAAGTCGCGACGTCGATCCATTTCGAAAAAACAGAGCTGTTGCGGCTGTCTTGGGGAGCGTGCTTGGGAGAAAAGCCTTAGGGCGAACCTTGCGGTGTATATCTTTCTAGAATAAAGAATTTGTGTGGCAAACAAAAAATCGACAAAAGAATCTTTAGGTATTACTTACCATCAAATTCTTCTTTTATTTAGAGATTTTTACCATCGAATTTCTTCTTTAAGCAGTTTACTTTCGTTCAAATTCCTTCCTTGTGGAGAGATCTTTACCATTAAATTCATAATTAACGGAATGTTATTTGCGATTAAATTTCTCATTTAAGGAGAAATCTTTCACTTTTACTCACTATTCGATTTTGCTAACGTTGATGCAAATAGTGAGCAAAAATTCGTGAAAAGAGATGTGGGTTTTGCTGGTTCTACATCAATCAATCGATGACATTCCTAAGTTAGAGAGAAATTGCATTAGATATTGTCAGATGGCCCTCGATGGTAGAAGCCATATCAGTCCTCTTAATGACCCCATCAAGGTGTAGACTTGAATATAAAAAAAACCTTCTTATCGCTTCAAAGCAACTAGTTTGGAGACTCAATCGAAAGAGCTTCACAAAACTATACACAATATTCTTAGTTTATCCTTTTATTTTGATAATTTACATTTTTGTATGTAAAGAAGTCAATCAGATGCATGTTTTCTCTTAAAAAAAAACCCTAAACTCGTTTCTACAAAACATAAATATAATAAAAACAACATTGTTTTTAATAAAGATTTAGAAAAACAATTTGCACACAGAAAAATGAAGTTATTTTTTCTTTGTTAAAAATCTTCTAAAGAAATTTGCCTGAATTTAGTTATAGCTAGTTTTTCTTGGATTTATTGTTAGTATATCCATCGTATATTCTATTCATATATCCTAGATAGAATAAAATCGTATATTACGTCTATATTTGTTGTTATCAACTATATCTAAACTCTGTATCTATACCTACGATTACATCAATGGAATATTTAGTTCCTTCAACATCTACATGATATAAGAGCCATTGATCCAATATCGTTCATAAAAAAAAAATCCTTTTACGTTTTTTTCATCTTCTTCAACCTTCGTCCTTTTTCCTTTTATTCCATCGTTCTTCGCTTCCTTGATTTCATCATGTCTGGAAATGAAATCACCATTGTGTACAACAGAGCTAATCCGAAATCTCCTCAACCTCCAGGCTATAATGATCCCTCACGCCATGATCATGTGATGTCTGCCTATTCCATCAATCTCTGTACAGACTCAAACAGGCCCCAAGGGCTTGGAATCAATGGGTTGCTCACTTCGCAACAAAAATTGGCTTCAAACAAAGAAAATTAGACCCATCTCTCTTTGTCCACCTTACTATGGCTGGAACAGCATACCTCCTCCTTTATGTCGATGATATAGGCCTCACTGCATCTTCACCAGCCCTGTTACAACACATCATTTCATCTCTTAGCACCGAGTTCACCATGATGGATTCAGGTGAACTTCACTATTTTCTCGGGATAGCTTTCATTCGCAATACATGTCCAACTGCACTCCTTGTTCCACACTGGCAGACTCTAGAGCAAAACTAGCAGCGGATGATGGCAAACAAGTCGATGACCCAACTCTATATCGAAGTTTAGCACGCGCACTTCAATATCTCACATTCAAAAGACCGGACATTGCTATTGCCGTTCAGAAAGTTTGTCTCTTTATGCATGATCCCAGGAAAGCTCACTTCAATGGCCTCAAACGGATTATTCGGTATGTCAAAGGTACAATTCACTATGGTTTGCAAATGTCTCCCTCAAAGGATTCAACTCTCATCGCATACTCCAACACAAATTAGGGCGGTTGTCCATCAACAAGAAGATTAACATCATGTACTATATCTATCATGGAGATATTTTAATGAAACGACCGCACCCATTTTTTTTTTAAAATAATTATTAAAATCTCCATAAATAGTAATAATTAAAATAACTCAACAAGTCAAGCAAATCCCAATAAAAAATAATTAAACCGCTCAATTTAATTCAACAATTAAATTTCGGTTCAATATTAAATTCTATTAACCATAATAAAAAATTATTAAATAAAATCACCAAAATAAATGACAAATCTAGACCATCTTTTCTTCCTCGCCCTGATCTCACGGTCACACTTTTTCTTTTCCTGCATCATTTAAAACAAAAGAGATGCATAAGTATTTCAATAAATACTTAGTGAGACAATCCTCCCATCTACAAGCTAACAAAATAATTAAGATAATTAATATAGATTATCACGAAAATACCGAATAAATCAAACATCTCAAGAAACACTCGATCTAGACCCCAGAGATCGTAATCGGCCTATAATCACGAAATCACATCAATTATCAAAATTATTAAATTACACATATGGTCCTGCACTCACCTTACTCCCGCACAGAAATTTTTGTGAGAAAATTCAGCAATTTTCTGGAATTCCCCGGGATGAAAAACTTTCTATTAAACCACCTAAGAAATAATAAAATAAAGAAATAATTAAATAAACCATAAACCACTAATCAATTGACTCTAACCAGATTTAAACCGGTCATAACCAAAACATAACGAAACATCGTCTTCTTCCTCCCAAGTCACGCGTGACTTGCCATCCCGTATCGATCGACACACCCATCCTTGTCTGTAACGCCCGCGTTCCAGAAATTAATTAAATTAATTAATTTCGGAATCTTTTCGGGTTATGAACCTTAGACAAATCTCGAGAATTTGATTATTTGGGTCGAAATAATCAAATTAGATTTTTGTTCCGGGGGTGTCATAATC